>PVJS01004232.1:35345-70445 GCA_004027185.1 Glis glis
ATTATCACCACCACCATCACCATCATCATCACTCGCATCACCACCACCATCACCATTACGACTACCACCAACACCATCACCGCCACCATCACCATTACCAACATCATCATCACCACCATCACTGCATTATCACCACCACCATCACCATCATCATCACTCGCATCACCACCACCATCACCATTACGACTACCACCAACACCATCACTTCCACCATCACCATCACCCTTACCATCACCATCACCATCATCACCTCCAGCATCATTATTATAATCATTACCACCACCATCATCAACACCATCACTGCCATTATCACCACCACCATCACCATTACCAACACCATCATCACCACCACCAGCATCACCATCATCATCACTCCCACCATCACCATCACCATCACCACCATCATCACCTCCAGCATCATTATCATAACCATTACCACCACCATCACCACCACCACCATCACCATCATCACCATCATCATCATCACCACCACCACCATCACTGCCATTATCACCACCACCATCACCAACACCACCACCATAACCATTACCATCACCACCATCATCACCATAATAACCTTCATCATCACCTCTATCATCATTATCATAACCATTACCACCACCACCATCACTGCCATCATCACCATCATCACCACCACCATCACTATCATCACCACCACCCTACTGCCACTGTTACCTAGCAATGACAGTTTACCAAGTGCTGACTTACACCTGATGACAACTTTCTGTTCTCACAATAATCCTAGGCCTCAGGGCTTCCTTCCTTCCTTCCTTCCTTCCTTCCTTCCTTCCTTCCTTCCTTCCTTCTTTCCTCCCTCCCTCCCTCCCCCCCTCTTTCCTTCCTTCTTTCTTCTCTTTCCTTTCCTTTCCTTTCCTCTTCTTTTTTTTGTGGTACTGGGGATTGAACCCAGGGGCATTCTACCTCTGAGCTATACCCCCAGCCCAATTTTATTTTTTAATTTTTATAAAAGGTCTCGCTAAGTTGCTGAGGCTGCCCTCAAACCTGCGATCCTCCTATCTCAGCCTCCCAAGTACTGGGATTACAGGTGTATGCCACCACGCCCAGCTCCTCAGGGCCTCCCGAAGGTGATGCCAGCCCATCCCAGGAACTGTGCCCAGTCGGCCACAGAGGTGTGAGAGAAGGAAGTGCAGGGCCCTTCTGGACCCACCACCCTCAGAACCTCTCCCTGCACCTTCCTAGCAGGTACTGGGCCATCCAGGAAAGACAAGGGTCTCACACAGGCACACACATGTACATACACATGCGCGCACACACACATACACCCACGTGCGCGCGCACGCACACACACACACACACACACACACACACACACACACACATTTTCTCTTTCCTTCTTAGCAGCTGAGACACATGTAGCCACCTGTTGGCCACCAGTGGCCCTCAGCACAGGGGCCTCTCCATTTCCTGGTGGAAGTGGGCCTGGGGCACACAGGAACAATGGCAAGCCAGCCCCCTCCTCAGGCCACGTGACAGACATTTCAGGACACAGCCCCAGCCAGGCAGCAATGGCTGTGCCCAGGTCAGCTCTGGTCACTAGATGCCAATTTGAGGCAGGGTCTTGTGGAACACAGGAGTACCCAAGAGGTGGCCAAGCCCCTGCAGGGACAGCCCAGACCCTCTCAACCAGAGAACCCCAAGGCCCGGGCATCTGTCATTTGAGAGAGAAGAGCGAGCAGTCCACAGAAAGGTGCCTCTGGTCACCACTCAGCCTGCTGCTCAAGGGCAGCTGCAGGAGGGCGTGGAGTAGCCATGGCAACAGCACCACAGCTGCTTCCCTGGCTGTGCAGCCGCCTGGAGGCCAGAGTGCCAGGCCAAGGCCCAGGGGCCCCCACCCAGCCCGGCAGGTCCGAAGCAGCCCTGATTCACGGACAGCTAAATATAGCGCTGCTCAGCGGGAGCTGTCAAGAGTGAGGGAGATGAGCTCATCGCTTCTAAATCCGGCAGGAAGTGAGAGGCGGCTTTGGCCCCAGACGCCTTCTCAGCTACTGTGCACACTTGCGCGTGCGTGCACACACGTACCCCACAAACAACACTTGCACATACTCACATTCACACCAGGCACACACACATGCATGCACACCCCACACGGCTGCACTCACAAGCTCAGATGCCCGCACATGCATACGCGTGCTTTTGCCCACACTGGTGCACGCGCACGCGGGCACCAGCCAGCAGTGCCCAGGCCAGCATGACCAGGGCACAAGAGGAGGGGGGAGGGGGAGTAGCGACCATCCTTTGGAGCCCCCCCCAGGCCCACTGGCCTAAGAGGAGGAGGGTCACAGGGTCAGCCCCAGCCCCAGGAACTCAGGGAAACCCTCAAAGCCAGGGGGTAGGAGGGTGGGGAGGTTGAGCAAGGTGACCCACAGCAGAAGGAGGGACAGGACTGCTCCCTGGGCTGGGGAGGCTGCCCTGCGTTGGGAGTAGGAGAGGGTGAGGGCCCGGCCTCTGGACTTACAGATCGAAGACGAGGTAGTGGAAACCCTCCTCGGAGATGCTGTCATGGAGGCGCACTGCGGGGACAGAGAGCGGTGAGGAACTGGTATCAGCCAGGCCCCCCACACACCCGCGCTCCCTGCACACTGCCCAGGTGCACGGCATCTGTGCCGCCCTCGGGGAGGGAGCTCCTTACCCCACAGCCAAGGGCCTGGGGCGGCCCACGGGACAGACCGGGGAGGGCCAGGGGGCGGCCGGGGGAAGGCCAGGGGGTGCTTGTGCCCTGCTGGTGACCAGCCCTGGGCAAGGACCAGTGGCCTCCGGACAACACCCCACCCTTCCCTGCCCTCTGCCACCTGCCTGCTCTCCCGCTTCCTCTGCCAGGGGAGACAGAGGAGCAGCACGGGCAGGGACTTGCACGGCTGAGCTCCTGGACAGGAGCCCCTGGGGAGCACCGCTGGGGGAGGAGTCAGGATGAAATTCCTCCTGGACCAGGCAGGGACCGGCCTGGAGGAAAGGCTGCCCACTGGGGCACCCTCCAAACACTGAAACCAGGAGGCGGATGGAGCACTCCTCAAGCCCAGGCTTCCACACTGCCTGCGCGGCTTCCTGCCCCACCCTAGCCCCTGCCTGGTGCAGGGTGAAGCGGAGAGGACCAAAGGTAGGCAGGAGCAAATGGAGGGTGGCGGGAGGCAGCGATGCGCTCTGCACACCAGGCCGGCCCTGAGGCCTGCTCCTGAGCTGGAGATGTGCTTGCACCAAGCCAGGAGTATTTTCCAGGAATGACTCACTTCGGGACCTGCTCTCCCACGGAAGGGCGGATTCTGCCCTTTGCTAGAACGACGACAAGCGCTCACCGAATACCGGGGCTGCTCTGAGAATTTTACCTGTGTTAACTCAACCTTCCAACCACACTGCAGAAGCCGAAGCACAGAGACGGTGAGCAATCAGCAGAAGGTCACACAGGTCACAAAAGGTGGCGTGGGGCTGTGGGCCTCGGGGTCAGTCTGGTTTCAGTGCCTGCACTGTGCCAGCCTGGCCCTCTCTTTTTTGGGACCCAGGAGACAGATCTCCAAGGTGTTGCTGTCTCCCACCACCCAAGATTGGCCACAGGTGTTGGAGGGAGAAGAGTAGCGCCTTCTCTCTGGTCCCACAGGCACAAACAGCCCTCCCAGGCTGCCCTACTTTCTAACTGGTTGCAGGACCTTCCCTCCTGGCTCAGGCCCTCCCATGGGCCTGTCTAATGCGAGCGCCTCGTGCCCAGAAACTCCGTTGGCCTGTGGGGTCCAGGACTTGCCCAGACCCAGGTTTCAATGGCCCCAGACCAATGGCCTTTCTTAGGACCTACCCTCAGGCACAATGTCCTCCAACCCCTGAGGGCAGGCCGGACCCAGGTCACTCCAGAGCCAGGAAGCATGGGACCATGTTTCCTGCCACTGTGCGGGCTATGTGACCTTGGACGGGACCCTCAGCCACCTAAGCCTCAGTCTGTTCCTCTGTGAAATGGAGTCAGTTGGTGGCTATGGTTATTCTGAGGACGGATTCTATTCTCCCAGATATGGTGAGTGTCCTGTGAGCCACAGCCCCGTTATGGTCACCGTCACTACTGTTATCAGTACCAGGGTCTGGGGCCACCCGGGGACCTGGGCTGCTTTCCCAAGCCCAGGCAGAAAGACCAGGCCCAGAGGGCAGCGGCCCAGCCAGTCCCATGGTACTCGGTCCCCTCCTCCTTCCTCCCAGTCTGTGCTCCTGCCCTGCAACTCAGCCTCTCCCTGGGGCCCTGTCCTTATCGGCTCCCCAGTGGGGGTGACTCTCATCCCCAGGGGCTGTCTGAGAACTAATGCTCAAAGGGGTCAGGCAGTCCCCTCCCCCTGCCAAGGACATGCCTGTGGCCATTTCTCCCACCTCCCCGAATACTCCTCCTTGGCTGACTTCTGTCCCACCAGTCCCTGGATTCCCTGTTCCCACCTGGACCCCTGCTCCACTCAGGTTGGCCTGCGTCTCTGGTTCTCTCCTTTCTGAGGGACCTCAGGGATGGATGGGTCATACTTTCTTGCCAGGAAGTGGGTCCCCTGGTCAGACAGAGCCACTAGGGGTATGTGTAGGGAGTCGAGGCAGTGTACACATGGGCACTTTTAACATTTTAAAAATAGGTGCTTATTTTAATGGTTTAGAAGAAAACCTAACTAGCACGTCAGACCCGTGAATTCACAGAGAGGGCTGAACAAAAAAAAAAAAGTGAATTGTCACAAAATCTATTTAAATAAAAGCAGTAAGCAAATAACACGGTGGTGGTGCACGGAGGTGGCGTTGGATAAGGTCCTCTGCGGCACATGAAGAGTCTGGTCTGGAAGCCCTGGGTCAGGTAGATGCCGGCAAAATCCCGTCCAAAGCCACCCTGCTGCTCTCCACCTCCCAGGGCAGAGGGCTCAGGGACGGCCTCCCCCTCTCCTATGTGCTTCGGTGCCCCCCACTCTCGGGGTTCCCCTTTCCCTTAGGGCTGTACCCCTGCTGGGCAGGGGCTCAAGGGCCCAGACCCTAAATCCCAGCTGGGCTGCAGCTTTCTATGGGAAAAGGGGCTCTGGAGGTCTAAGAGCAAGGGGACTGACTCAGTGGGTCCTGCCAGCCTTCCCAAGCAGCCGGGGACCTTCCTGGACACCCACGATGCCTGCTGCTGGTGGAGCACTGGGACTTGCTGCCTGATGTTAACTGGTGACCTGCAAGAAGAGCTGCAGGGTGGTGGCTCCAGAACCTTCTCTCCTCAGCCCCTCCTGGGCCTCCTTGTCCCCATGGCTCCCATCCCCTGGTGTCCCTCTGCCCAGCTCCTCAGTGGGTCACCCAGTGAGGGAGGCTGCATCTAACCTCCCTCAGATGAAACTGCAGCCTCCTAAGCCAGGCCCAGGCATGCGGCGGGTGGGGTTGGGGTTAGCTGGGGGTGGCTGAGGGCCCGAGTCGGGCGGAGGGCTCTTGACTCCTGATGGGGTCTGGAACAGCAGCAGAGCTGCCTGCCAGGCTCTGCTGATCTGTCACCCCGGGGGCCCTGGGAGCAGCAGGGGAGGCTTGGAACCCGCTCTCCTGACAAGCTCCTCCCACAGGACACACCTTCCACCCCAGAGCTGAGGGTGGGCCTCGGGACCTCGCCTGGCACAGGCAGACATCTGCAAATGGACGCTGAAGAGTGAATTCTGGAACCTTCCCTGGAGATGGTGTTGATCCTGGGGGCTACACCCAGATGGGGCACGGAGCACCTGTGCTTAGGGGTGAGGCTCCACAGATGCCAGCTACACTGTCACCGTCACCCCACGTGGGCAGGGAGCAACCCCACTCAGCCTAGAGGCTGGATCCATGGGGGCTCTGAGGCCGAGGCCCTCTCTCCAAGCCCTGGCGGGGCTGTGGCGGGGACCTGGTGGCACCTGCATCTGATGGCATGGGGCTGGGCAGCTCTGAACCATCTGCGGGCTTCTGTTTACTCCAGATGACCTCATGGCTGCCCCCCCACACTAAGGCCGCACCCCGCTGACACTCACGGACCCGGCCCTATCAGCCCTGCCTGGGGGCTTTTCTCCAGGGTTCTCTGGTGACACAGAATCCCATGAAAACTTGGGTGACAGTCTGGACGGGGCTGGGCTGCTTCCCAGGCGGGGGCCCAGGCCCCAAAGGCAAAGCCCCCCTGGCTGTGAGAGGCACAGTTGGCCGGCCCCATCCCTGCATGGGGGGCTGCACCCTGTGCTGCTCCCTCTGCCCGTCCCCCTCCGTCTCTGAGGGAAACTGGACCACTTGAGAGCAAGCTCTCGGCCAACCCCCGCCTCAGAACCCCTGGAGCTGGCAGTGGGGATGGTGGGTCCACCCATGTGGTTGGTGCCAGGGCCAGGCCGTGAACCCCACTCATGTCAGGACAACTCGGCTCAGGGGACACGGGGCACAAGACCTCAGGTGTTCATCATGAAGGCTGCAAAATGTACCCCCTAATCCTCTGATGCATCTCCTCTAAGAGGAGACAGCTCATAGTGACAACCTTGTAGACGAGATCATAAAAAGGCACATGGGGCCAGGAGTGGTGGCACATGCCTGAAATCCCAGTACTTGGGAGGCTGAGACAGGAGGATTGCAGGTTCAAGGACAGCCTCAGCAACATAGGGAGACTCTCAGAAACCTAGCAAGACCCTGTTTCTAAACAAAAAATGAAATGGGGTAGGGTGTAGCTCAGAGGTAGAACGCCCCTGGGTTCAATCCCCAGGACCAAAAAAAAGAAAAGAAGAAAGAGTGCACAGGTCCTCAAAGGTTAAGCAGAGTTCCCATATGACCCGGCAACTGTACTCCTAGGTAGGTACTGAGAGAAATGAAAGTAGGGACTCTGCTCACCGCAGCATGACCCACAACCCACCTGGTGAAAGCAGCCCGGTGTCCATCAGCAGATGAACAGACCAAACATGGTACATCCATGCAATGGAATAGTATTCAACCTTAAAAAGGAGATTCTGAAAAATGCACCACACAGATGAGCCCCAGAAATTGGAGACATGTCTTCCCATCCAGAACTCAGTCTGAGCCAAGTGACAGCTAAGGGCGCCTAGTACCCCAGAGGGCAGCAGCAGGGACTCCCAGCACCAGCCCGCTTGGAGTCCCTTTGGTCCCACTGGGACCCCCACATGCAGAGGCAGAGCCCCCTTTTCCCTCTTCACCCTGGTCCCTGGGCTGGGAGGGATGTGGATGCCCCAGGCTCCCAAACTGGCTGTTTCTCACAGTCCCTGGGTATCGCTCTTAAACACAGGCTCTGAGCCCCACCCTGGCAAAAATGCACTAAGCTCTGGAGAGAAGAATCCACCTGATAAACTCCCAGGGCCTCTAAGGCCATGTGATCCCCCAGCAACAGAAGTCAGGCTGTCACCCCCAAGGTGACCACAGCTGCTCCCCAGTGTGGGCCAGGCCTGAGCTCCCAGACGCTTCAGATGTTTCCAGAGAGGCTGGAGTTGGGAGGGACAGGCAGTTAGACACAGGCACACACGTGCACATGCATAGCAGGGGCCGCACCGGAGCCCTGGAAGGTGAGGGGTGAGAGGATGGCGTGGCCTGGGAGAGCTGAGCTGACGTCCTGAGGTCCACACAGCCCGGGTCCCTGTGGCTCCCAGGACAATTGATTCCTCAGCACAGGACCTGTCTGGGGCTTCAGGAAGGAGACTGGCAGGCAGCGGTTGCACTTTGTGAGGGCCAAGACCTGGTGTGGGGCCAGGTCCCTGTGAAAGTGTTGGCTCCCATCAACCCCAAACACCGGCAGGTGGGCTGCCTGGGGCTCACTTGCCTACTTCTTCCTGGCAGCAGCCCTGATGCTGGAGACAGGGCCACCCCCCTGGGGAAGCCTCCCCACCTGCTCAGCCAGTGAGGCTTGGACAGGCCCCCAGATTCAGGGCTCCAAATGCTCCCATGAGCATTCTCTAAAACACTGGCTCCCCCCCTCCCTGGGCACCACTCACCGATGTTGGAATGCTTCAGCAGGCGGCATATCCGAGCCTCTCTCTCCAGCTTCTGGTGATCTGGGGACAGACAAGGACAAGGTGTCACCTCATGCTCCAGCAGTTGGGAACCCACAGCCACCATGTCAGAGTAGGCTCATGAGGGTGCATAGCAGCTGTCAACCAAGAGAGGATGGCTGGGACCCCGTGGCTGCCCACCCCTGCCTGGCCTCTGGGGTGTCATCCGGCTGGCTTCACCTGCTGAGAGAAGGCAAGGTGTGCAGACCCCTGGCAGTGCTGGGCAGGGATAAGTGGCAGGAGCCCGGGGCAGAGATGCCCATGGGAGGCAGTGGGTGGACTAACCCGGGGCTCAAAGTTTCCCTCATTGTTCAAAGGACAGACAGTGCTGTGTGTTCATGGTGCGCTGATTTAATCCTTCACTTTTCTGTCCTAACTCCACACTCTGGAGCTTTCTACTGAAGCCAAATCTGTTCTTCTAAGGCAATGGTGGGGTGCACAGAAGGGCCCATCTGTCAGGTGGGGGCGAGGATGCACCCTCAGAGCCCAGGGCCCACCCACTCCTCCCACACCCACAAGGTGCAGGGCCTAGACTGGCTCTGGGAGGGGGCACAGAGACAACCAGCCATGGGGCACCTGGACTCCCCGTTCCTAGAGGCAGGTACCCCTCAGACAGTCTCTCCACAGGACCCCCAAAGGATGGAGCAGTTGATTAGCCAGAAGTTTTGTATCCCAAACCTAGGGGACAGAGGATTTAAAAGGCTGATGGAGATTGTAATAGCAAACACCGAAAGCCCACATGTGACAGGAGAAGGAAGAGCTCCATGTGACTACGGGCACAGCAGAATATGGTGCCGCAGCAAGGGAACAGCTCTCGGGCTACCCCACCAGTGTGTGAGCACACCCCAACCTCCAAACAATGCTGAGGGGCAAGTAACAACCAAGGAGTGCCCAAAATGTGCTTCCACGGAGCAGAAACCAGGTGCATCGCTGGGCCACAGCTGCGCGAGGGGAGCATGGGGAAAGGCAGATGGATTTTTCAGCACTCTGGACAGCGCCGGTCTCCTTGAAGAGCCAGGGAGGGGGCCCTGTGTCTGGATCCCCCACCCCTGCGGAGTGCTGAGCCCCTCCCAGAAAGGAGAGCACATAATTAATCCGCCAATCAAGACCGCAGGGGTGCCTCCTTCGCCAAGGTAGCCCCCACTGGCCCCATTGGCAGGGCGGAGTGAAGGTGCCAACTGAAAAAGGATGTGTAGAAGGTATTCAAACCAGTCTGCAGGCCTCTCTCTGGTCGCGGATGGGTGCATGGGGAAAAACTGTCCACCTGGCCCGGCCGAGTCATCTCTGGTCAGTTGCCCTAGGTGGGCGTGATGTGGTCTGGGGATGCAGGCCAGACGTGCAAATATGTATTGACCTTTTCCAGGACGGCTATGGCTGCAAACAGGCATATCTCCAGGATATGTCCGGGGGCCCCTCCTTCCTTCCTCCGGGACAGGTTCTGGAGCCACCTTGCCCTGCACACCTGGCTCCCAACTGCTTCCTGCCCAGCTGCCCTGCACCTGAGGGGAGGGGCTGGCAGAGCCTCCAGGTGGTTGGAGTCAGACCCCCACCCCAGTGTGCCACAGAGGCTGACATCCCAACTCCCGCCCTCATCTACACACCCCCTCAGCAAGCAGCATCTCTCTTCCAACAGAACACCCCAGGCCCTGCTGGAGTGGGAGCTACTGTACCCAGAGAGGCAGGGCGTGCTGGTGCTGGCCAACCCTGCAACAGCACAGGTGTCTTCCCTCTCTGATGTGAAGCAAGGAAAGGGAGGTACCTGACTGGCTCATTCACTTTGGTGGCAGTCCTACACACATACACACACACACACACACACACACACACACACACACACACTACACACATACGCACACACACACACATTACACACCTGCTCCCAAGGGAGCTAGCTCAGAGAAACTCGGGCAAAAGACATGCTATTTATTCCTTCTTCCAGAGAAACAGCCCACAGATATAATACAACACTCATTTATACCTCCATAAAAGCACTTATCAAAAAAAACCCAAACAAAAAATATAAAAACAATTTTACTCAAAGATCAGGCTAAACCAGAGCCTGCAATTATCCGCCCGCCTGCCTGAATTCTAATGATAGCACGTGTCCTGAGATTCCACCCTTGGGGAATGCCAAGTTCTGGAAGCTTTTCTGGGTGATTCTGCCGCAATCTCCATGTGAGCCCCGGCCTGCCAGGTGTCGGCTCTGCAAGACCTGTGTCCCGGGTACCCCAAGGTCTGCAGCATGCATGGGGCCCAGTGCTGGGGCACCAGCAAGGCTCGGGGGTCACTGAGGGGCAGGGGAAGGCAAGCTGCCCCAGACCAGCCCTGCACACCCACACTGAGTGACTCACCCAGGGTAATCGGCAGCTCCCACAGAAGACACCCCCAGGAGCCAGGCAGAAGGTGGCAGAGCTGGGCCTCGGAGCCATGGCCTTCCTGGATGCTCAGGGTTCTGTGGCAGAGCCCTGGATCTGCATCCTCTGATTCTCTGTGGGTTGCTAGGTGGTGTCTGCCTGCAGGCTGCAGGCTCCACTCAGTGGAGACCCTGTTTACTCCTAGAAATGCTGCTATGGGGCAGCAAGACCCATGTGATGGAGAAGGGAGACCCCTACACTGGCATGGAGAGGGCAGGTGATGGCCAGGGATGAGGCCACCCTTGCCCCCACAGACTTCTGCAAAACAGAGCAGGACCCAGACAGTCTGGGTCGCCCACCTGCAAAATCCAAAGCAAATCATTCACGTGTGTGCCCGCCTGGACCCACATCAACTGGGGTTCAAGCTGCCTTCCAGGAGCAGGAGCCACAGGCCCCCAAGAATGGCCATCCTACTGGCTGCAATGGCTCATGCCTGTAATCCTAGTACTTGGGAGGCTGAGACAGGAAGATAATAGGTTTGAGGCCAACCTCAGCAACTTAGCAAAGCCCTATCTCCAAATAAAAAGGGCTGGGGGTGCAGCTCAGCGGTAGAATGGCCCTGGGTTCAGCCTCCAGTACCAAAAGAAAAGAAAAAATATGGCCATCTTGACCCCCAGACTTGAGAGCCTTGGCATGAAGCTCCCAGGGGCTGGGGAGGGGAGCAGAGGCTCCTCTGGGCTGTCACTGTACTGGCAGCTGGTGCCCATCTCCTTGAAGGTGACGGGGCAGGGGCTGCCCCGAGATGTCTGTAGCCAGGACACAGGCACAGCCGTTCTTCTGGAGCACCTGCCATATGACAGGCGCCATCTGTTCTGTGCACAGTACAGGCAATAACCTGTTTAATTCAAAAATGCCCTGAGAGGCCAGGAGTGGCTGAGGGGAGACTGAACAGAGTCCTGCCTTCCTGCCACACCACCCTCCCCGTGCTGGGGAGCCCTGAGGGTCCCCTCAGGAGGGGTCTCCTTGGGCCCCTGGGCCTCCCTCTGGCTGGTCTCATTAGGGTCTCCCTCTGGCGGGGTCTCCTGAGCTGAGTTACTCAGAGAGGAGCCTATGGGGTGCTGAAGAGTGTGGCTAGTGTGGGGACGGCACCCTTACTGTCCCTACCATATCTACAATGTGGGGCTAGGCACGGTGAAGACCGAGGGGCTCAACGTCACCAGCTCTGAGAGGCGAGGCTGGGACCTGGGGGTGGGAGGGGCAGCCCCCTTCCACACCCCAAGGACAGGCCGGTGCATGGCTCCAGGGACTCGTGTGTCCTGTGTGGATGGCACCCTGAGGTCGTGGTCACAGGCCCCAAAGGACAGGCTGAGGTGACATTTTTAGCAAACCTCTCTGGGTCATTCTCCATCATTTCCTCTTTCTTTCTCCAGAGTCAAGAGGGCGTGGGGTGGAGCGGGGTGGAGGCACCCCTGCCCACCTGCTCCCTGGCAGGGGTGACTCACAGCAGGAGGTGGTGGCAGCAAGCGACAGGAGCCAGAGAGCAGGGGACAGGCGGGGCGTGGGTGGCAAACAGCCCTGCCAGCTGCAGGCTGTCACAGGAGGACCGGGGTGGGGTGGAGGAGGAGCAGGAGCTGGGAGACAGGCCCACCCGCACAGGAGGGCTGCCTCCGATAGCCCTGAGCATGGTCTGAAATTGTGGGGAGCAAAGCGCTGCCTGCCCGGGGAGGCCTGGGGCCAGAACCCCCAATGGAACTACCGTGAGTCCCGCCTGCTTTGTGGCCTGGGATGAGGGATGCCCCTCTCCCGTCCTCCTCTGGGGACAATGGTGGTGTCTGGTCCCAAAGTGTGGTGCCAGAGTGCACATGAGATGCTGTGTGGAGGGTACACACCATGCCTGGTGTGGTGCTTGAGCTTCCCTGCTTGTCCCCAGGCAGCCTTGCCGCATTCCAGGGAGGCTGCTGGCTCACCTAAATACCCCTGCACTGGGGAGCCCTGCCTGAGGACAGGGCCCTCTCAGAGGCAGCAGTGGGCCCTGTTCCAGCTGCCCCAGCTTGGACACGGAGGGGAGCTGGGGAGGGGCCTGTGGTGGCGGTCAGGGTTCCACTCCCCCAGGCCAAGCCACCACAGTGTGAGCCCAAAGATCCATCATCAGAGCTGGGGGTGTCCCTCCTGTGTGCCAGCCTTGGGTGGCTGTAGGGACTCTGGTTGAAGGGCAACTGAAATACCCTGATGGCCACAACCATATTCCAAGACTCGGGCCCTGCTCGGTGAGCTGCAGTGGGTCTGGGCTAAGTGGCCAAGAAACTGCACAGTGTCCAAATCCCAGTGGGGCCTCAGTCTGCCCCTGTTAAAAGGGTGTAGGTGGTGCTACGCCCAGCACTGCCGTTCCCATTCAGAGATAAGGGTCACAGCAGAGAGTCCCTCAGGAACTGGGCCTACATCTGTCCAACACTTGGGACTGTGGTGGTGGGCTCAAGGCCCTGGATCTTCTGCTCGTGGTAAGACTGTTGGCTCCAGGTGACTGGCACTGCCTTCCTCCCATGTGTCTCAGCCACCTGCGCCATCAGACAGCCCGAGAGCCTTCCAGACTCAGAAGGCTCAGGACATCCACAGCACACAGCGACCGGGCACTTCCTAAGCACTGTTGGTACTAGCACACTTAACTCACGTGTCTCCATCCACCCCAAAGACACACCTGTCCAGGTTTTGAACCTCCTAAGGGGCAGCATGCTCAGAACCGACAGCCAGCTCTCCGTGGCAGTGAGCCACTAAACCAGAACCCGTAAGACACGGTGGGTCTTTACACAGGCCTCATGCCCTGCTATTGCTGTGCTGCCCAGTACCAGTAGACCCAGTGGTGGGGGAGCTGGCCAGAGCAGGAGGGATGAGTTCAGCTCCACGGGTCAGGGCTTCCCAGCCTGGGCCACTGGGAAGGCCTCTGACCTTGGATTTGTTTGAGTGGCTGGGTGAAGGGAGGTCTCATTCTGCAGAAAGAGCATCAGCCCAGTGAGGGTTAGGTTTAGGGTCTTCAGACCCCCTGGGCTGCTTCCCAGGGCATTACACTGCCTGGACCCTGCAGCAGAGCATGCCTGTCCTGTCTGGGGTGCAGCCAGGCTCTGCTGGGGGGAAGATGCCCCGATGCAGCCCCATTCAGGGCCTGCACTTTGGGAAAGTCAGTGCCCCCTCCCCATGGGGCTTCTCCAAGGTGTCAGGATGAGCCCGCAGGCACAGGAAGAAGTGATGCTAAGGAGGTGGGTGGTGGAGGCAGACACCCTGCTCCCACTGGGCCTCCAGCACTCAGGCCTGCACAGTGACTTGAGGCTCAAAGACAGCAGGCCAATGAGGTAAAAGAGGCGCTCTTGCCTCTGCAACAAAGGCAGCCAGCCATTAACTCCAGAGCGCCAGCCAGCAGCCACAGGGGGCAGGAGGCATCTGTGAGCATGCCCTGCGGCTGCCTGCCACCCACTGGCATAAAGGGTGAGGGCTCTGGAGGGCCCCTGATGACCATGTGCAAGAACGGAGCTGTGGGCCTCTCCAGTATCTGCCCGTCACCTAGAGTGACTGGAGTTCTAGGGAGCAGGGGCTCCCCAGTGGTTTCCCTTAAAGTTGATACCCCACTCCCAGTGCCCTCTTCAGAATGAGAACCATCTCTAACACGTGGGCGCAGCTCAGCTCTGAAGCAGAGATGCAGCTTGGAATTCCTGCTCACCCACTACCAGGCCGTGGCATTTGATGCGAGGCCATGGTGTAGGGCTGGCAATTAAGGCCAGTACTCCATGCTGCCTCGACATCCAGCGGAACCAGGAAGGCCTCCAGCGACCCAACCACATGTCCCTGCTGGCTCAGCTGCTGGGGATTAGACAGGCAGCTCTCCTCGTCACGGGAGAGCACAGTGTCTACGTATCCCTGAGCCACGGCCATAGCTGCCTACAACCCATGGAAATATTTCAACAGGCAAATCATGTCTTCCTGTGGCTCCCAGGGCCACCTCCTTTTCTGGTCACCACAGAGCCTGCCTCCCCCAGCTGGGCTGGCTCACTCCATTCCTAAGAGCCCCAGGGGGCCCCGCATGGGTGTAGCGTCCTTCTTCCGGTCTCTGAGTGCGTGTGACCATGACCAGCTACTGTCTTGCTCATTGTCCAGTGTTGGGGTTGCTGACTGTCCCTGTAACCTGCAGCGGGACTCCCACCCTCATCTGGGCATAGCAGGTGTGGTGGCCAGAGCTTGCTGGCAGCCCCTGCCCCTCCCAGTCCTAGTGTAGTAAGTCCACACCGGGGGTTGGGGGGAATGGTGTCCCCACACACAGGTCCCAGCCCAGCCCACCTCTCCACAGACACCACCTCATCTTCCTGGGGAGAAGGGGGAGCTGTGGTTCTGTACTCTGCACCCTGACCCCATGTTCATGGGGTTCAGACTGAGAGCTTTTGGGGGTAGTGACCCCCAAGGTTCAGGACTCATTGGGTCAGGACCCTGTTCCCAAAGATAGACCCAGACTTGCAAGGCCACGGGGCTCCCAGCAGGGCCACGTTGCAGTCTAGAGCTCCCAATCAGGGAGGGCTTGTGCCCAACCCGTGCCGTCTCCCACAATGTCTGTGGCCATCTTGTCCTTTCCAGAGACTGGGACAGCTGCCCAGATATTCCCACACATTCCAGCCTGCACACCTAGGGCCCCCACGCAGCCTGAAGCCTGCTTTTGTGAGGCCAGGGAGTGTTTCCTCCCTGTTAGAGGGATGCAAGGAACAACAGAGGAGACCCTGCAACACGGGCCGCATGGCCAAGCCCAGCACACTTGTCATCTAGCCCTCTCCAGAGTGCCCTGGCACACCCCTCACCCTGCACCACTGTTCTGGTCTCTACCCCCTCAGTAACCCTCTTTACACCATCCAGGGAGACCCAGGCCTGAGTCTGTCAGCCACACAGCCTGCATGCCTGCCAGCTGAGGCTGAGGTCACTGCTCAGCCAGTGTCCCCAACTCTTGGCTTCCGGAGAAGGGGCAGCTGCAGCTTCCCCCCTTGCAGACGCTTCTCTTTCTATAAGAGATGCCTGGCCTTTAAGGTCTTCAGCATCTGGCCAGAGGATGCCAGCTGGTGGCACTGGCCACTCCACACCAGAGCTGGGCCAGGGCTCCCCTAGTGCACACACAGACGTGGAGGCACCATGACCAAGCATGCATGTCCTCCAGGACAGGGTCCCCTGTGCCTTCCGGTCTCTCTGCAACTGCTCCCATGTGGCTGCAGGTCTGGGGACCTTCATGCTCCTCCCCTTCCATGTCCCTATGTCACCAACTCAGTCCTTGAGCTGACTCTTCATAACACTCTCCCCTGACCTTTAACCCCCATTTAGTAAGGACCTACCACATGCACAGCACAGCATGTGACAGCCCCTGCCCTCACTGGGTGGCCTAAAGTCAAAGCAAGAAGAGGCGAGCTGCACCACACTGTAGAACCAGGCTTCAGACATGGGCCCATGCCTAGCTCATCCGGTCCCTCCAACCAATGCTCACCTCCTGGGGTAGGCTGGGGGGGGGGTCAGGACCACTCCAGATTAGGGAATGTCAGCACTAAGTAAGCCAGGTAGCATTGGGTCAACCTCCTACCCATTTTACAGAAGAGGAGACTGAGGCAGGCAAGCACAGAACTCAGTTGCCAGCAGCTCCCTCCCCGCAAGGCTAAATTCAGGGGCTTCTTCTAAGCTCCCCAGCTGAAGTGGCTCAGCCCCCAGCCCTGCAAGCTGAGAAACCCACATGGACTGCAAAAACAGCTGGCAAAATGACTCTGGGAGGGTCCTCAAGTTCATGGGTGGATCCTTTGATAATCAGGGCGTCTCCTCCTAGCTCAGGACTCCCCCCTCCCACCAACCCCAAGGGGTGGGCCCTGCTCCTGTTACAGTTCACCCTGCTTTGCATCCCAGGGATTGGGGGGCTCAGAATCCTGATGTTGGACCCAGGCCAGCCCCGTCCAAGACCCGTGGGCCTTTACACCAGAAGCCACATCCCAGAACCAGCGAGCAGGGGGCCTCGGGACTCCCCAGCCTCTCTATACATCACAGGTGAGACCACCAAGAACCAGCTCCTCCGCCAGGGCCAGTCTCTGCACTCCGACCCTCCTGTGGGGCCTCATTTTCAGAAGCCTTCTGAGTTCATGAAAGAATTACAAACTCATCCTCTCCACAGCCTTGTTCCCCAAGGCCAGATAAAACATGAGGTGCCCAGTAACTTAATTTCAGGCAATTTTTTTTTTTTTTTTTTTTTTTTGCTGTACTGGGGATTGAACTCAGGCATTCTACCTCTGAGCTACACCCCCAGCCCTATTTTTTATTCTTTATTTTGAAACAGGTCTCACTAAGTTACAGAGGGCCTCACTAAGTAGCTAAGGCTGGCCACGAACCTGGATCCCCCTGTCTCAGCCCCCCAAGTACCGGGATTACAAGTGTGCGCCACCACGCCCGGCTTCAGGCAAAATTTTTAAAACTTTTAGTATAAGTATGTCCCATGCAATATGGACCATACATATACTAATTTTTTCATTGTTTATGTGAAATTAAATTTAACAGATGGCTGGGCATGGTGGTGCACACCTGTGATCCCAGTACTCAGGAGGGAGGCTGAACAGGAGGATTGCAGGTTTGAAGCCAGCCTCAGCAACTTAGCAAGACCCTGTTTCAAAATAAAAAATAAAATAGGGCTGGGAGGGTGTAGCTCAGAAGTAGAATACCTCTGGGCTCAACCTCCAGTACCAACAAATAATAAATTAATAAATAAATTAATTAAACTGCTTAATTTGGCAACCCCAGCCTGGCTTCCTCCCAGGAACCTAGGTGGGTCACCCCTGGGATGTTAATGGGGATCCTCCACTACGTCCCTCTTTCTCTTCCAACTCGCTTTGCACCTGCAGGCAGGGCACTCCTGCCCTCCACACCCCATAGACACAAGTCCTGGCAACAGAACCACAATTAAAGATTGACCCTGGGGGTGGGAGGGACGGTTCCTGGGGGTAGGGACCCCCCCCCCCCACACACACACACACACTCCTGTTCACCCTCCAAGTCCCTAGGAAGGGCTAGCTTCCCTCAATCCCCTCGGGCTGGGAGCTGCAGGGACCAGGGAAGGGGTGGTAAGGGGCCTGAGGGGAGGGGAGGGGACGGGCACTGCTCCTGCGCATGCTCAGCCGTCCTGCACTGCGGCGGGCGCCGCGTTTCTATTAACCCAGTTCGGCGGATTCTGCGACCGCACTCTTACCACCTGGGCCGTTCTCGGCGCGCGGCTTGGGGCCATAGGAAGGCGCGCTGCTGCTGTTGCGCCGAGAGCCTGAGGCCGCGAGCCCGGAGCCCCTCAGTGTCGCGCACAAAGGGTCTCAGGCGCCTAGGTTTCTGGCCGGCATGCAGACCTCCGCTCCAGCCTCTCCCATCCTGGGGTACAGCTGCCGCATCGCCTTGGGGCAGCGCTGGTCCCCCAAGGCAGAAGGGTCCCAGAAAGGCAGCCGGGGTGAGCTGGGCATGAGTCTGCGGTGGAAGGAGGCACCTGGTGAGCCTGGATCTCCTCACCTGGGAGATGGGCCCACCTGTGATGTGATGAGATGAGCCCTTCACCTGCGAGCGCTCCTCCCCCGTGAAGCCTGAGCCCTCACACCAGGCTCCCTAACTGCAGCGGTGGGACCAGAGCGTCCTCCGGCTTCTGTGGGAATCCTGTGCACACGGGAGCCCACGCTGACACAGGGTGTGGGGAGGGTCTGTGAGCAGCAGTGTGGCTGCGAGACCAGGGCACACACAAATCTCGCTTTGAGCTGAGACTCCCAGGACAGGGTCCCCACCCCTGAGGTCACCCCATGTGCTGCTGCTATACGGGGTCACCTCTGCACCCACCTTCTGAGCAGGGCACCAGGGAGCATGAAGCACCCACTTCCATGCAGGGCGTCCACAAAGGCACAACAAAACCACCCCCAAAGAGCAGCCATTTAGAGTGACAATGGGGGGGGGGCAGCAACAGGAAACTGTTCTAAGACTCATATGCCTAATGATTTCTTTACCTCCAGTCAATTAATTTTCCTCTAACTGCTTTTGTTAACAGTAGTTTAATAATCTCTAATTATTCAGTACATTCACAGACTTTGAATGTCTCACAATCCTCTATTTAATTATTAAATTTTAAAAATCCAACTGTTGCCACCCTTGGTACAACGGGTGTGATTCGGAACACCACTGTTTACTGGGTGGCGTTGGCTTTCTGGGTCCAAGCCGGCCTCCTCTTCCCTGAAGCCAGCCTCAAGGGACCGAGGCCATCTCCCCTGGGCCTGGATGGCTCTGTATGCAGTGGGTGTGGGCACACAGCACCCCGAGGAGGAGTGAGCCCCTACCTGTCCCCTCCAGCCCTGGGTCCCAGTTATGTGGGCAAGACCATTTCAGAGAAGTCCTGACTCCACGTTTATGGGAGGCAGGAAGCAGGGCCAGCCAGGCAGAGCCTGGGGCCAGCGGGACATCAGGGCACTGTCTGCCGAAGGAGTCCAGGAAGGAAGCTCCACAGCATCCTCCCCTGAGGAGTACTGAGCCCCTAGCACTGTCACCACCAAGTCCTGTGAGGCAGGCTGGGGGTACAGAGTAGACCTGAGAGAGCCCACAGCTGTGGAGGCAAGGCCAGCTCTGGGTTATTTCTTGGGGCCTGGATTTGACCCTGGGAGCTGGGTTCAGTGGGGTTGGCTCCCTTGCTGGGCTCCCTGGTGCCCAAGATTTTGAGTCCAGGCCATGGTTCACAGCTGCGTGACCACACTGGGACCGGCAGGTGTGACAGGCAGCCTTTGCAGGGACACTGTCTAGAGCAGGGCTTGAGTGCCAATGGCAGATGACCCAACGGTGCGGTTCTGCTGGCAATTCTGTCAAAACCACAGAACTGTTAGGAACAGAACTGGGGCTGCATATTTCATACTATCAAGGGTGCGATAATGCTACCGTGGCAATGTTTTTAGGGGTCTGGGACACAGACAAAATCGGCTGGGAGCTGAAAACCGCTGAAGCTGAGGTTTGTTTTGTCATTTTCTCTATATTTGGGGAATGTTTTAAAATTTCCATAATAAAAAGTTAAGCGGGAAAAAAATGCCCAAGAAAACAACAAGGTTGGTCAGTGTGGGGTCTGGGGAGGGGCAGCCAAGTTCAGTCTGCCCTCTTTTTTTTTTTTTTTGCAGTACTGGGGATTGAACCCAGGGCCATTCTACCTCTGAGCTACAACCCCAGTCCTATTTTTTATTTCTTCATTTTGAAACATGGTCTCACTAAGTTGCGGAGGGCCTCACTAAGTAGCTGAGGCTGGCCACGAACCCGGATCCTCTGGTCTCAGCCTCCCAAGTACTGGGATTACAAGTATGCGCCACCATGCCCGGCTTCAGACTGCCTTCTTGAGAGCTCTTTCTTCTTCCCCCACCCCACCTTGCAAGTGGCCATCCTGCCCCATCAGCAAGCCCAGGACCCTGCTGACCACACGGCTGCAGAGCCGAGCTGCCTGTGCACAGGGAGTGCCGGCCATGGCTCCTGCCCATCTTCTCTGGGACCTGTGGCCAGCCATTTCACTTGGGTGTCGCGCTGGAATTCCACGCAGCCACAGCTGGCTTCCCCACTGCCACCTTCCTCTGCAGGTCACTCTCTGGCAGAGAAGCCACCCGAGCTGTTCTCGAGAGGGGGGCACAGGTGTGAGCTGGGGGTTCACATTCCCCCCTCAAGCCCCCTGATTTGAGGAGTGCTTTGAGGGTATAAAAGGGGGTGTGAGGTTAATTTATAGGAGCTAAACCCAGATGGTTTTCTGTTTGAGCCTAATGAACTCCCTCTCATCTTTCAAGTCCCACCCAATGCGACTTTTGGGTGGCTTCCCCCAGTCTCCCAGGACCCCTGCCCAGACCCACCCAGCATAGGGGTTGTAGCTGCTGATTTGGGGGTACATTTGCTAATCGCTGTGTCCTCTGGATAAAGCTGTTGGATGAGTGAGGGTCTGTCTGCATACACTGTGGTCTTGCATGGCCTTCGGGTGAGACAACGTGCAGAGTGCTCAGGGGAGGAGAAGCTGGTGGGGATGAGGTGACCGGAAGCAGCAGCCAGCAGCACAGTACTGGGACCCTGCTGGGACCAGGTAGGGACAGGGTGCCTCCTTGGGGTGTGCACATTGGGGCCACTGGTCTGGGTGAACAGGGCTTCTGTTCCTGTGAGGACCCAGAGGGTGGAGGGCGGCTACTATGGCTCCTTCAGGGCCAGATGGAAAGGCAGGAGCTGCCAGCCATCTGTGGATTCTGGTTTCCTAGGCTAATAAATTTGGAAAGGCTTTTAAAATATTAAATCGACTGGCAAGGAACATTTTTGCCAAATTTAATTTGCTCACGAGCTTTAGCGCACCTCCCCATGTGTGGGGTTCTGGTGGGTCTGCTAAGGTGTCGGGAGCCAACACAGAGCTGGAAAAATAGCCGCCTTTGTTCAACACAACACCACGCGGCAGTGGGAACAGTCCATCCCATGCACACCCTGAGCACAGGGCAGTTCACCAGCAGTGCATGCAAGTCCACGTCAGGCTGACGCAGGGGGCACGAAACAAGGGTGGGGACCACAATGCCAGGAGAGGGGAAGAGGCGGGCCAAGTGCATGAGGCTCATGCTCCTTCTGCCTCAGGGACCCCCCAAAAGTTTCACACCTGCGTCCCCACCAGCACTGACCATCAGATGTCAGGAACACAGCAGCCTTCTGAGTCCTGCACGGTGTATACAGCGAGCACCCCGTAAGTGTTATCTTTAATATGATGCCATTATCACAGTGCGGCTTCAGGGCTGGGGCTTGGACTGGAGTCCCTTCAGGTCTCAGTTCCCAGCCAGGGACAGAGAGGCTGTACTGGGCAGAGCTAGACCCACAGTCTGGTGAGGTCACCAGGCACCTGAGGCTTCCCCGATTCGGAAATGGAGGTGGAGTCACAGTTACACACTCTGGGGCTTGGGATCACATGGAGGGCATGCCTGTGATGGTTGAGCAGGCCAGTGAGGAGCTGTGCTGCCCATCCCAGTCCCAAAATACCTCTGTGAGGTGGATGCAGGGGTCACCCCTCTGGACAATGGTGGCCGCAGGGGCCAGGGCTTCTACACATTGCCCCAACTGGGAGCAGGATCTCAGGACTCATGTCTGAGACAAGGCCAAGATGCTCAGGCAGGGAGGGTCCACACTACCACGCCACACGGGGTGCCATGGTGAGCCCCGCAGGGAGCCTGCTGCTCAGGCCCTTCCTAGACAAACAGAGACTTCAGAGTGCCAGCCCCTTGTCTGTCCTTCACCTTGGGATGTTGGTGCAGGCAGGCTGGCCCTGGCATCTAATCCCATAGGAAAGAATCCCCCACTACCCACTGGTGGACCTCATCCAGGCATGGCAGCCACATGGTGCCCGACTGCGTGACCCTCACCATCATCCCTGTGGCTGGGCAGCAGCCCCCAGCAACCATGGGTCCATCCACACTGGTCCATGTCTCCCAGAGCAGAGGGTCAGTGGACAGCAGACAGGTGTCCCCCGTTCTGCATCCTGAACACAATAGCCTGCTCCAGGGACTGTGCACTCAGAGACCTCTTGGCAGCTCCCTGCCCTATGTTCCTGTGACATCTGCCCCATGACACTCAGACAATGCCCAGAGCTTATCAAAGCAGACTCCTCAAGTGCCCACTGCCCCCCAAGCCAGGGGTCACCCCCAGGGCCCGGTCCATCTCACTACAGGCCCCGGGGGCATCGGAGGCATCTTCCTGTGTGGGAACTGGGAGGACTTTTGAGCCCCGCCAGGCTGGCCTGCGCACAGCCCAAGTGCCAGACCATGCTATTCTGGGAGTCTGACTGTGGGAAACACCCAGGTACCAAGGTGCAGACAAATGTGTGGCCTCTCACACACACGTGCACTTGCACACTCACTCCACACAACCACGTACAGGGGCATACATCCACCCACTCCTGCGCACGCACCCTGGGGCTGCCTCGCCTCATGGAGCTCTTTCCTGGTGGCCTAGGACAGGCAGGGAGCATCCAGGCCTCAGGGATGTTGCCTTAGAACCCGAGCCAGGAACTGGCCCCACACTAGCCGTGGGCTCATGATGTGAGCACTGTGGGCTCCAGTCTGCTCTGTGTCTTTTTTTTTTTTTTTTTTTTTGGTTCTAGGGATTGAACCCAGGGGCATTCTACATCTGAGCTATACCCCAGCCCTTTATATCTTTATTTATTTATTTTGAAACAGGGTCTTGCTAGGTTGCTGAATGTCTCACTAAGTTGCTGAGGCTGGCCTCAAACCTGGGATCCTCCTGTTTCAGTCTTCCAAGTACTGGGATTACAGGAGTGCACCACCATACCTGGCTCATTTCTGGGTTTTTTTCTTGTGTGTGTATGTGATACTGGGGATCGAACCAGGGGCATTCGACCTCCGAGCTACACCCCTAGTTCTATTTTTTATTCTTTATTTTGAAACAGGGTCTCACTAAATTGCAGAGGGCCTCACTAAGTAGCTGAGGCTGGCTGCGAACCCGGATCCTCCGGTCTCCGCCTCCAAAGTACTGGGATTACAAGCGTGCGCCTGTACCATGCCTGGCTCGTTTCTGTATCTTGACAAAGAAAAACGAAGCTGGAAGTCCTGGCCCACCCACCCCACCACGAGCCAGGCACAAGAGAGACCAGCGGAGCCCATGGACAGCAGATCCCACATCTAGGCAATGCAGTACTGGGGCAGAGGGGCGCCCAGGCCCCCAAAGCAGCACCCCAGCTGGAGCATGGCGGGCACCTTGTGCAAGGGACCTGCCAGGACTCCTTCCCTCCATCCTGCTGAGACCTCTGCACAGTACCACCCCCATGGCCTCGTGGGCTGGGGCCCAACATGGGGACGGACCAGCCCTGGGAACCGCTTGGGAATGGAGAGACAAACAAGGGCTAGAACAGGAGCTCTCCTAGGGCCTACAGGACCACCTGCTTGGGTTCAGAGAATGTTCCGAAGCAGAGGAAACCTGATGCTCTGGTACACAGTAGGTGTTCAAACATGCCTACATCAAGCTCAATAAATTGCACAGTGGCAGGCTCCGCTGCCTGATCCACGGGCCACTGGAGGGTCAACTGCAGACCCGCAGATAGCAGGTGGTTCTCACACCCACCCATCCACCTGAGGCGGCCCCGGCTGTGCTCAGGTTCAACCCAAAGCATCCCCTCCAGGACGCTCCTTGGTTCCCAGTTAGCTCAGACTGGTGTCCCGATGCTCATCAGGGTTGCTGGCAGGGGTGATATGGTGCTGCCATTTCACGGAGGCACCATTCACTGAGCCCCCCCAACCCTATGACCCCCCCCACACACCCTGGGGACTCTACCCAGAGCCCTACCTGGATCCCACTCCTGCCCACTCAGGTCTGTGCCCTTGGAAGTCACTGTAGACCGACTTCAGGTTGTGTTTGCCGTCAGCCTGCTGGACAGGACTTGCCCCACCCCATGAGGACAAGACTCTGTTTGCTCCGTCCCCAGCAGCATTGAGAGGCCCCTGGTATGCCGGGAGCACCAGGCCGGCACCATGCAGGACACTTCCTCTGTGCCTGCAAGTCCGCAGAGCTCCCCCAGGGTGGGCTGACACACTGTCCCCCCCACTCATCAGGCTCAGTTAAGACATGCCCTGTCAGCCACGGTGCCGGGTCTCTGCCAGAGGACAGATGCTGAGCACAGCCCTGCCCGTCACCCAAGACCTCTAGTCACTGGCTTCTCTGGGGCCACAGTTCTAGGGAGGTGACTACTGGGCGCCACAGTGCCTACCCACCATGAGCCTCGCTCCCTCCCGCTCTGGGGGCAGAGACCCAATAGTAAGGGGAAGGGAGTCCAGGTCGGGGCTCCAGGGACACCCAACCAGAGAGTGAAGGCGCGCCCCAGGTCTGAGTGTGAGGACCACGTCCTTGGCCAGAGGAGCCGTCACACTCTAGACACTCCTGCACCTCACCATAGCCTCCACTCCGCCAACCCGAAGCTGTGAGCCAGGCCAGACTGGACACGGGCCAGGCCTGGGAGGGACCCACCGTCCTGTCCACAGGGCGCGGCCTCAAGCCCCTGCTGGCCGACCGTGGCCGTGCTGCCCTCCCCAACCCTACCTCTGGCCGACAGCTTCTTGGTGTTGATGATCTTGGCTGCATACTCATGGCCGGTGCAGAGCTTGACGCAGCGTCGGACCACAGAGAAAGCCCCCCTGGGGAGGAGAATGTGGGGCAAGAGACAGAGACAGAGACAGAGACAGGGAGAAAGAGAGAGCCGATTAATCTCCCATAAATACTCAGTTCCCAGCCACTGGCCAGGCCTTGGCAGATGGCCAGTGATCAGAGCAGAGTGCCCCCCTCCCAGAAGGCTCCCGGCCACCCCACTGGGACCTGCAGGACAGGGGCCAGCTCCCAGACAGCTCCTGCCGGCTGAACACCCTGTGGGGCTGCAGGGAGTGGGAGGACCAGTCACACCATTGGAACGCCAGTGTGACCCTGGGCCCCGCATCCTCATGGGTCAGCTGGACTGATGGTCCCCCTAGGAGTGTTCAACATGCACCCTCAGGTGCTCCATACCAAGCCCACAAGACCCAGTGAGTCCTCTTCACAGGAAGCCAGCTCCCAAGGGCAGATTTACTGGGATTTGGTGCCGTCAGACATGGGGACTCAAGGAAGGTTTTAGAGGGAGGTTGAGGCACCACATCATTAAACTTCAAAGCAAGAGGAGAGGGTTCCCTGGAATACTCCACTGTTCCTGTGTCCCAGTAGGGGTTTGGGGGCTTGGGTGAGAGACAAAGAGACATTCAAGCCAGTAGCCTGGGGGTATCCGATTGGAAGAACCAGAGCTTGGGGATGTGGGGTGAGATGACAGAGGACATCAAGAGTGGCCCTGAGCACTGCCCACAAACTCATCCCCAGAGGAGCTCCTGCTTGCAGAGGTCAGGAGCCCAGCCAGGGGAGGCCAGGAGCATCCCACTGCACGACCCCCATCTCTGCAGCCCCAAAGTGCCCCGCCTCCCACTCAGAGCACAGCCTCCTTGCTGCCTCCTTGGTCTGGGCATCCTGAGAAACCCAAGAGTGTCCAAACTGAGGGCCTGTGACAGCAAAGGAGTGTCTTATACCGTAAACACTATTTTATTATTTTATTTTATTTTATTTATTTGTGGTACTAGGGATTGAACACAGGGGCATTCTACCTCTGAGCTACACTCCCAGCCCTATGTTTATATTTTATTTGGAAACAGAGTTTCATTAAGTTGCCGATGTTGGCCTAGAACCTGCAATCCTCTTGTCTCAGCCTCTACTGGAATCACAGGCCTGGCCTACCAGCCTGGCTTTGTTTTTCTTTTTGCTACGATCCTTTGAGACAGTGTTTGTAACAATGCACTATTCAGTTCCTCAGAAAAAAACAAATAACTACACTCCATCTCATTGAATCCACTGTCGGTGACTCAGGTCTTGATCAGGGACTACTCAGGCAGCCGCGGAGCTGCATCTTTGTCTTTTGCAGTCAGTCGACCTAAGAATGGGGCCAGGGCCTCAGGAGGGGCCGGAGCAGGAGACGCGCATGCTCACTCTGCAGTCTCTTATTCCGTCTGATATTTTTCATTTAAGCAGATTAGTGACTTAGTAACATTCTCAAAATACTCCTTCCCCCCATCCTGGTACTGGGGATTGAACCCAGGGGCATTCTACCTCTGGGCTACACCCCCAGCCCTTTTTATTTTTCATTTTGAAACAGGGTCTTTCTAAGTTCCTGAGGCTGGCCTCAAAACTGCAATCCTCCTGTCTCGGCCTCCCCAAGTACTGAGATTACAGGCATGCACCACCATGCCTGGCAAAATGTTCCTTTTTAAGAAACGTGTAAAGAAAGGGTTATTGGTTTTGGTCCATGACACTATCCTGGGAGACTGGAGGAGGGACAGGTCCCAGGCTTCATGCCTGGTCTGGTTTCAATCCGTCACTTCCTGGCTGCACACTCTGCATCTCAGCTTCCTCATCCCTACAATGGAGCAGAAGGGCCAATCTCAGCCATTCTCTTCTTGCTTCTGCTGTGGGCCCCGAGCTTCATCTGTCCTGATACCCACTCATAGCCCAGGAGTGCAGAAAACCTGCAGCCTGGAAGGCAGGGAGCCCTGTGAGCTCCAGGGGGCCTGGAGGGAGCAGGGAGTGCAGGCTTTTCTGTGCCGGGGGCCTGACTTCACATGAGGACAACCCCGGGTGGGAAGTCCAGATGCTGGGCCCTGTGCCCGAACAGGGGAACCTGTCCCCGGAACAGGGAGGAGCCCACGCACCCCTTCCCGTCAGTGGGGCCAGCTCTCGGGTACAGATGCCAGTAGATCCCTGTGAGCCACCACTTCTCCCCAGGGTGTGGTGGCCATGCATGAAATGCAAGAGCCCACCGCAGGTGGACGGGCCGGGTACCGCCCAGCTGGCCCTCTGTCCTCCCCAGGTAGATGCCCCTTCTCGACCCTGTGGCAGGCGCTAAAGCTGCCCTGCATGGTCAGCCCGGCTCTGGGGCGGTCACCAATCAGAGGGCGAGCGGGTAGCTGCAGCTGTTGGAGGAAGGAGGATGGCATGGCTGGGGTCCCGGAGTCTAGGGCGGGTGCCAGGCTGCCCCCACCCCGTGTGGCAAGGCAGACAGTAGGCAGAGCACCTCGATCGAGCAGGGGATCAACAGGAAGGGGCAGGGGATAAGAAGCCTTGGCCACAGACCCACAGGGTGGGGTGGAGGACATCTGAGGAAGAGAGGACATGCCCCCATTTGTGTGATACCCACAGGAGGAGGAGGTGGCCACCATGCCCTCTGCTGGGCTCCTTGGCCCACCTCTTCCATCCCCCCGAATCCATCCTTCCAAGGGCTCCTCCCCATAGTGGCCATCACCCCTCCCCGCCGTCCCCCAGCCCACCACAGGCACTGCAGCTGCAGAACCATCTGAGCCTTCTCTCCTCCCCGATGACCCACCAGGCATGACTGGGTCCCAGGAAGCCCCTTGGGAAAGGGCCTCAAACACATTTAGCATGTGCCTCATGGGCCAGGGCCAGGAGCCTCGATGTCTTGGACAGTCAAACGGGGAGGCCAGTGCCTCACAATCCTCCCTGTGGACTCAGCACCTGCCCACCAGAATTCATAATCATGGAGAGACAACACACAAACCCTTGATCTGTACCATGAGCCTGTCCCTGTCCAACTCCTATGCATCCGTCAAAACCCAATTCAACAGCTCGTGTCCTCTGAGTATTTTCCCTCAGGGGTCTCAGGTCTGTTTCTCCAGTGTATTCTAATTATCAATCTGCCCACTCCTGCCTCCTCCCCCACTGTGGCTCTCTATGGCAGGGCCTGTGTCTGCGCACCTTGAACCCTGGTGTCAGGCAGTGTCCAGCCTGTGATATAGGAGTCAGGCTGGCTGTGGAGTATGGAGCTGCTGGCCTCAGCCTTGTGCAGCCCAGCAGTGCAGGATGAGGTAGCCGCTAGAAGTCCAGAGAGAGGGAGAGACTGGGCTAGTGTCCAGAGAGAGGGGGGCCGTAGTGTGGCCAGCAAGAGGTAAATGCGCATCCCTGGGGCTGAGGCCACATGGCCCCTGGTCACACCCACAGTGCACAGCTGGGGGACCCCACACATGGATAAGCCCCTGTGCTTCAGACAGCTGCAGGGGTGCAGACTGCCTGGGGCAGGGCCTGTGCACAATGGCACAGGCAGAGCGGGGCCAGGGGAGGGGAGGAGCAGTCCTGAGGGGCTCTGGGTTGACCTTCCGCTGGAGGCGGGCTTGAACCGCATCTGAACATCAAGGTCACTTGCGGGGTGCCTGGCGTGGGGCACCTGCCATTGGCTTACTAGGAAGCAGTCTGGATAACGCGTTCAGATCGGGAGGCCCCCGGGCACCAAGTGCGTTTTGGAGCTTTTAAAATCAAATAAAGCTAATTAAAACAAGAAACTGCTCTTGGAGCCCTTGCCTTGCTGAAGGCTCAGAACGCTTTCTCATTTGCAGTGGGATCAACAGAACCAGGGAAACGGGCCCTGAGAGAGAAGGGCAGAATTAATTCTGTGCAGGAACAGAGCCCTGGAACTGCGCGGCCCGTTTCCACGAGCTGCCTGGGGGCCACCCACACGTGGTACCTGCTTCGTTGCTGGGGGCCCAATCTCCTCACCCGGGAACAGGCAAAAGCCCCCCTGAAAGGACAGGCGCTAGGTCTCTACAGATGACCACCCTGGTTGGGGCTGCATGGGCAGATGGTGAGGAAAGGTCAGGGGTGAACAGACCTGTAGGACCCCCAACTGAACCCACCTTCTCCTCCAGTCCCTGCTCCTCTCACCCTGCGACAGCTCATCCCAGCCGCTGTCCCAGCCCTGCTGCCCCTCACAGGCAGCATGGCTAAGCTGACCCCATCCAACCACTACTAGGATCCTGCCCCCTGTTGCTAACTCTCTGTGACGCCCACTGGCCCCCTTGAAATTCCCCCCACATGTGGCTCTGTGGCCCTCTCCACCCTCTGCCAGGCCTTGCTAGCCGCGTCACGGCCTCTTCCTGTCATCTAGGTGTCCCCTCTGCCTCACCTGTCCAAGGTAAACCGGAGGGGAACACCCTAGCGCAGCATGGTCCTGCTGGGCAGAAGCTGGTGGAAGCAGGAGGGTCCTGAATCTCACCTGTGACCACAGCGAGGGCTGCAGAGGGGCTTCTCGGGGACCCCCCTCATCTCAAGTTTCATGCTGGCGGACACCGGGTTACCGTGACTACTGGCCTTGGAGTGTCATGTTGTCTGCTCAGGCACCCCCCCCCCAGCTGCATTAAGGGCTGGGGATGTCCCTCTGCGAGGGGATAATGACTAGGCTCAGTCTGGAGGAAACAAGGTGATGTAGGCAGCGCCTGGCACCCACCCAGTGGTTCTGCTCCCAGGGTGGTGTGGACAGGGAACAGGGCTTGTGACCCCCACACCTGGCCTCACACCCTGCAGAGCAGTGCTCAGGAGAGCTGAGTCAAGGGGGTGCCCTCAGCTCCCTCAGCGCCTGGACCCTTCCTTCGTGGAGCTTTCAGAGTGGCAGCAACTTCCATTCCCTGCTCCTCTCTGTCTTCCTGCCCATGCCCACACCACCTGCTTCCTCCCTGCACACTCTGGGCTGTTCTGCCTCCACCCTGGGCCTCCACTGGCGCTGGCACATCCAGGGTCTTGACCAGCTTCCTGCCAGGGTGGCCAACGATTTGCATAACTGAACCTGCCAACTGGACTTCAGACTTCAGCCTTCGCCCTCCACACTGTCGGTTGCTGGACAACCAGCATGGTGCATTTCACACGCTCCCAGGAGCACGGCGACAGTCCAGGGCCAAGTCAGGCGCCCTGTCTGCACAGAAAGGCCACTGCTTCCAGGGGTCTTGGAGCTGAAAGATGCACAAGAACCTCAAGTCAAAGAAAAGATGCGACCCTTGCTGGCCCGTTTTACAAATGGACACTTCCATTATGGTTTTCTATACAAGGACTCAAGAGGGCGAAGGGCTGTCCCCAGGGACAAGCATAAGCCCCTGACCCCAGCACATCCTCCCCAGATGTTTTTGGAATATACTGAGTGGGCAACCGTTTTATTTTCTGCTGCAAATCACTAAATGGCTACTCTGAAGCCAGCCCTGGGCCATCCGGGTCCCATCTCCTGGCCTGGCCAGCCCCCAGTGGGCTCCATGGAGGCCAGGGCCAGCCTCGCAGGTGCAGGTCCACGACCACACAGAGGGCCTGCACGTTCTCTTTATTTATTTATATTTGAAATGCAACCAAGTTGCTATTTATTTATGTGCAAGCCTAAAAAAAAATTCCACCTGTGATTACAATGAGGTCTGGGGAGCAAAGGAGGGCCTTTTATATTTTATTCATTCATTCATTCTATTAAGCGCCCCTCTTGATAGAATTGATAGGATCTCTATATGTTGCCCAGGTTGGCCTTCAACTCCTGGAATCAGTGATCCTCCCGCCTCAGCCTCCAGAGTAGCTGGGAAGATAGGCAGACACCACCGTGCCCAGCCCTTTCATATTTTAATGTTGACCTAAGGACTTTGGTGGAAACAGTAACTTTTATATGAAACAATGTTGAGATTACTGTGGAGTTATTTCCTTTTATGTATTTTTCTGCTTATAACATCTGCAGTTGCATAATATGGTAGTTTAGAAATGCACTGAAGTTACTGTCGAATCTTCACCTGGGCTGGGCGTGGTGGCGCACGCCTGTAATCCCAGAACTTGGGAGGCTAAGACAGAAGGATCGCAGGTTTGAAGCCAGCCTCAGCAACTTGGCAAGACCCTGTCTCAAACAAATAAAATAAAAAGTACTGGGGGTGTAGGTCAGAGGTAGAACACCCCTGGCTGCAATTCCCAGTACCAATTCTGGGGTACAAAAAATCCTAACCTGGAACACTGTTGGGGAGCTGTGCTGACAGCATTCACGCAGGGATGCTGCTCAGCACGGTGGCAGGTACTCGTCTCTGTTCTGCTTTTCCCCCTTGTTATTTCCTACGCCTTCAGCAAATCTTCAACAGAGGATCTGACCGCTGTGCACTGCTCCCCTGCAGGGGCCCTGTGATATTTAACCTCCCAAACTCTCTGGCCCTGGGGTTGGAGCAGGTGACAGAACATCTCGGGTGAGTGTGTGCTGCCTGGGGCAGGAGTGACGTCCCACGGGGGGTCAGACGCTGCCCACCACCACCCACAGGATGGTCAGGGGCAAACTGTGCTCACAGGCGGTGTCCCTGCATCTGTGCCCAGCACCCAGATATCCTAGGTTCTGAAAACTGGGACTGAGGTGGGCCTGGACATCCGGAGCTGGATGAGCACATTCGGCTGGCCCAGCGGCCGGCCCGGCATTCAGTCTCCCCGTGGTCTCGCCAGCACGAGGCGTTGCTTTGTCTGTGAGTGCCTGCTTTGTTTTTGCCTTTTATATTTAACATCACTTCGCACCGAGTCCCACGTCTTGACCGACATCCCATGCTTGTCTCCGTGGTGGAGAACAGCCCTCCAGGTGCTGCACTTCCTCTACTGCCGGCCCTTGTGATGTTTCCAATTCGCAGCCTTCGAACTGGCCTGCCGCAAGCTGGTCGGCTAAGGCTGCAGAGTTCAGTTTGAACGCCATTCTCTCCGCTGCCCAGTGCTCCAACCCTGGCCTTCGCGGTCCTTCCTGGGAAGGTGGATGGGCCATACGGCCCCGGAAAGGCTCCCCAGAGCGCTCTCCTGCTCTGACCACAGCACTCCTCTGTCCCTTGGCATGGCTCCAATCTCGGCCTCCGCGATCACATGGCATCCTCCAGGCATGTCTCTGTGCCCAATTTCCCCCTTTTATAACAACACCAGTCACATCTCCAGCTTGACCTCAACCTAATCTGATTCTGCCACTATCGTATTTCCAAATGAGGTCACATCCTGAGGTACTGGGGGTTAGGGCTTCAGGACCCAAGTTTGGGGTTACACAAGTCAGCTGTAACATGCTAACCTCCGGTTCTGCCCTGTGGAATCTGCCACTGCGTGTGTGTGGGGGGGGAACATTCCCCAAACTTATTCTCTACATATCGGCTCCACTGGATGTTAAGAAACGTCAGATAAAAAAGAGATTTTGGAGCCCAGCATGGTGGCTCACTCTTGTAATCCCAGTACTTAGGAGGCTGAGACAGGAGGATCTGGGTTCACAGCCAGTCTCAGCAACTTGTGAGGCCTTCTGCAACCTAGTGAGACCCTGTTTCAAAATAAAGAATAAAATAGGGCTGGTGGTATATCTCAGAGGTAGAACACCCCTGGGTTCAATCCCCAATACCACAAAAAAGAAAAGAGACAGAGAGAGAGAGAGAGAGAGAGAGAGAGAGAGAGAGAGAGAGATGGATTTTGTTAGCAGACAGCGGGGAACCAGCAGGTGAGCAGTGCTTCCTCCTCTCTTTCCTGCAGGACCTCTCAGGGCCTTTGGTATGGTCAAATGTGCTGTGAGATTTCAAGGAGGTACAGCCTGCCCTAACCCATTTGACCACAGAAATACTTATTCAAAAAAGGCTCTGGAGAACCCAACATTATTTTATTTTATTTTATTATTTAACTTAATTTAATTTATTTTATTTTGTGGTACTAGGGATTGAAGCCAGGGGTATTCTACCTCCAAGCTACACCCCCCAGCCCTATTTTTTATTCTTTATTTTGAAACAGGGTCTCACTAAGTTGTGGAGGCCTCACTAAGTAGCTGAGGCTGGCTGCAAACCTGGATCCTCCTGTCCCAGCCTCCCAAGTACTGGGATTACAAGTGTGTGCCACTACACCCGGCTTTCTCCTTTTTTAAATGTGTATGGTACTGGGGAACCCAGAGGCATTCTACCTCTGAGCTACACACCCAATCCTATTTTGTTTTTTATTTTGAAACAGACCTTCACTAAGCTGCTGAGGGTCTTGCTGACTTTGCTGAGTCTGGCCGTAAACTTGCAATCCTCCTGTCTCAGCCTCCTAAATACTGGAATTACAGGTGCGCTCCACCACGCCGGGGTCTCTAAACATTCTTCAGACTGAACACCAAGCCCTTTCTGAAGCCCGTGTGACCCACAGATGCCCACAACAGATGCTTCTGACAGATGAACACACCAGGGAAACGCTGCTCACCCGGCTACCTGGACACACCCAACTCCACGATACCCCCAAACCACGGCCGCTGCCCTCGGGGTCACTGTGGCCACATCAGACCAAGAAAACCCCAGTGGGGCTCCTTCTTCCCTCTCCCTCTCATTGGGGCTGGCTTCCTGGGCCCCCTTGCCCACAGGGGCAGGAGGTTTGTTCATCAGGCCTGCCAGGCCCTGATGTCTGGTTCTGCCTGCTCCCCCTCCCACACTGAGTGCCACTGTCAACTAGACAAACCAAGAAAGTGCGTCTGACGTTGCTCTGAGCAGAGCAGAGGCTCATGTGGAAAAAACTGCCTGTGAGGCCCGTCCATGGCCGCATCGGGCCTGCAGGGTCTTCTCTCCCACACTGACAATCCCCTACAGGGCATGGGAACAGCACCATGTCCACCTGCTTCCTTGACACTGCTAGATTGCTACTTCCCAGGCTCCCGTCCTCACAATGCTGGGACCGCCGCGCCACCTAGCCTGCCACAGCTGCACCCTCGGGTCACCCCAGAGGGCTCCAAGGAGTGGGACAGGGCTGGGTCTGGTGGGTTCCTGAGGACTCCTCACATCCCCAGAAGAGCTGCTCCCCACTCTCCCCTCCTAACACGCCCAGACCCCTCTCTGAGGAGTGCAAGCCCCAGTCTCTGCCTCTCTTCCTGCACCCTCCCACCCGCACCAAAGGCCTTAATCCCATGGGCCCACACAGGAGGCTTCTCTGCTCTTCACGGCAGAGACAGAAGGTACAGGCAGGAGGTGGGGACCAGGACACAGGCGTCCTGGCTGCTGCCAATGTGATGGACAGCTGAAAGAGGTGTGCATGGGCAGCAAGAGGTCTACCAAGTGGGTCATCGGCCACCAGGCACCAGCTCCCTCCCCTGTCCCAACCACAAGCCTGGACTGGCTACGGAAGGCACCTGCAATATCTGGTTAGGAGTGGTTGGAGCCTTGGGCACAGCTACACACATGCAAGTGACTGACAGGCAATGTCGACCTTGGGTACTAGAAGAGTGTCATGCAGTCTCTATCCCTGGTCTAGAAAGACCCACAAGTTGATGAACTGATCATCCAGCCCTCCCCTCCTGTGAGTCCCACCTCCTGACCCTCTGCTCCTCTCTCCTCTCAGGTACCAGGCGATCTGGGAACCTGCCCTTGACTTTGGCAACAGGTATAGCTCAGAGGTAGAACATTCCTGAGTTCAATCCCCAGTACCACACCAAAAACAAAACAAAACAAAAATCTATATGCTGTCCACAAGAAACCCACTTTGTTTTATTTTTTGGTACTGGGGATTGAACCCAAAGGCATTCTATCTCCAAGCTACACGCCCAGCCCTATCTTTTTATTCTTTATTTTGAAACAGGGTCTCACTAAGTTGCAGAGGGCCTCATTAAGTAGCTGAGGCTGCCTGTAAACCAGCAATTCTCCTATCTCAGCCTCCAAGTGCTGGGATTACAAGCATGCACCACCACACCCGGCTTGAAACCCACTTTATATTTATTTATTTATTTATTTATTTATTTATTTTGCAGTACTAGGGATTGAACCCAGGGGCATTCTATCTAAGTTCATATGGAATCCCAAGGGACAACAAATTGCCAAAACAATATTGAAAAAAAAAAAGAACAAGTGGGAGTACTCACATTTCCTGGTTTCAAAACTTACTAAAGCTACAGTAACCAAAACAATGTGGCACTGGCATAGAAACACATATAGACCAATAAGATAAATAGAAAACCCAGAGCTGGCATTGTAGCTCACTGTCAGAGCACTTGCCTAGCATGTACAAGGCCCTGGGTTTGATACCCTCCAGCACAAAGAAGGGGGAAAAAAGTAAAATAGAAAGACAAGAAATAAATGCTCCTATATATGCTCCATTGATTTTCAAGAAGAGTGCAAAAACCATTCAAAGGAAGTGTTATAAACAAATGGTGCTGGGAGCCGGGAGTGGTGGCGCACGCTTGTAATCCCAGTACTTTGGGAGGCGGAGACCGGAGGATCCGGGTTCGCAGCCAGCCTCAGCTCTCTCGCTCTCTCTCTCCCTCTCCCTCTCTCTCTCTCTCTCTCTCTCTCTCTCTCTCTCTACTTAGTGAGGCCCTCCGCCACTTCGTGAGACCCGGTTTCAAAATAAAGTATAAAAAATAGCGCCGGGGG
>PVJS01004233.1:0-70333 GCA_004027185.1 Glis glis
CTCTCTCTCTCTCTCTCTCTCTCACTCCCTGTCTCTCTCTCTCTTTCTCTCTCTCTCTCTCTCTCTCTCTCTCTCTACTTAATGAGGCCCTCCGCAACTTCGTGAGACCCGGTTTCAAAATAAAGTATAAAAAAATAGGGCCGGGGGTGTAGCGCAGAGGTAGAACGCCCCTGCGTTCAATCCCCGGTACCGCAAAAATAAATAAATAAATAAATAAATAAATAAATAAATAAATAAAGTATACAGGAGGTGTGGATAGGTTATATGCAAATACTATGTCATTTTTTGTGCGTGCATGTGGTACTGGGGATTGAACCCAGGGGCATTCTACTACCGAGCTACACCCCCAGCCCTATTTTTTATTTTTATCTTGAAACAAGGTCTCGTTAGGTTGATGAGAATCTCACTACTTGCTGAGGCTGTTCTCAAACCTGCAATCCTCCTGTCCCAGCCTCCCAAGTACTGGGATTACAGGCGTGCCCCACCACACCCAGCTGCTATGCCATTTTATATAAAGGACTTGAGTATCTGTAGATTTTGGTATCCTTGGAGGGTCTTAGAGCCAATCCCCCATAGATACTGAGGAAGAACTGGTTATATTAGCAGATGTAAGAAAAGCATTTGATCAAATCCAACACTCATTTGTGATAAGAACTCTCAGCAAACCAGAAATTGAGAACTTTCTCAGCATGATAAAGAGCATCTACAAAAACCCTACAGCTAACATCATACTTAATGGGGAGAGCCTGAACACGTCCCTGCTAAGATAAGGAACAAGGCAGGAATGTTTGCTCGTTCAATATTGTTCTGAAAATAAGGCAAGAAGGAGAGGACATTTAATCTGGAAAAATTCTAGAGATGGATGGCGGCGATGGTTGCACAGCATTATGAATATATGTAATGTCACTGAATTGTACACGTATGCTTCCTATTTCCCTCTCACTCTCTTGCTTCCTGTCTCTCTCTCTCTCTCTCTCTCTCTCTCTCTCTCTCTCTGGCTTCCTGTTTCTCTCTCATACTCTTGCTTCCTTTCTCCCTCTCTGGCTTGCTGTCTTGCTGTGGCTTCTCTCTCACTCTCTTGCTCCCTGTCTCCCTCTCTAGCTTCATTCTCTCTCTCCAGCTTCCTGTCTCATTCTGGCTTCCTGTCCCCCTCTCTCTTGGCTTCCTGTCCCCCTCTCTCACTTTCTAGCTTTCTGTTGGCCTCTTTGCCTTTCCATCTTACTCTCAATCTCTGGCTCCTTCTCATTCTCTAGTTTCCTGTCTAAAAAATTAAAAAATTTTAAAAAGAATCGAAAAAAAATCACAGAAAATTGACCCAAGAAGCAGAAACCTTAGACTAATCACCATAGTAGAAAAAGCCAGGTGTGGTGTCACATGTTTGTGATCCCAGAGACTCAGGAGGTTGAGGCAAGAGGATCACAACTTGGAGGCCAGCCTCAGCAACTTAACAAGACCTTGGTCTCAAAGACTAAAAACTAAAAATGGCTAGGGATGTAGCTCAGTGGTGGAGTGTCCTTGGGTTCAATTCCCAAGTAACAAAAAAGAGAGAGAGAGAGAGAGAGAGAGAGAGAGAGAGAGAGACAGAAAAGTTTGGAGTGGAAACATGATTGAAGATGCAATCTTTGAAAAAGTACTAGGGCCAGGTAGTTTCAAAGCCCTGTTTTAACAATTTTTTTCAATGTTGTTTAAACTATTGTAAACTGGGCGTAGCGGCATGTACATGTAATCCTAGTACTTGGGAGGCTGAGACAGGAAGAGTGCAAGTTTGAGGTCAGCCTGAGCAACTTTGTAAGGCCCTTGGCAACTTAGTGAGATCCTGTTTCAAAATTAAAAAATAAAAAGAGCTGGGGGTGTAGCTCAGAGATAGAATGTGTCTGGATTAAATCCCAAGTACCACACAAAAAGCAAAACAAAACTACAACAACAAAAACTATTATAAAGCTAGAAGAAAGTAGGAAGTTAGATTTATTTTATGAAGCCAGCTCAACCTTAATACTAAAACCAGATAAATAAAAGAGAGAGAACAAGAACCATAACAACATATAAATCTCAGTTATGAACATAGAAGATAGAAAATAATCTTAACTTTAAGCTAGGCATGGTGGTGCGTACCTATAGTCCCAGCCACTCGGGAGGCTGAGGCAGGGGGAATCACTTGAGCCCAAGAATAGTTCAAGGCCAGCCTGGGCAACACAATGAGCCCATGTCAAACAAGCAAAACCAGAGCTGGGTGTGGTGGCTCATGTCTGTAATCCCAGTAACTGGGAGGCTGAGAGAGGAGAATCGCAGGTTCAAGCCAGCATGCTATAATTTAGCAAGATTCTGTTTCAAAATAAAAATTAAAAGGGGCAGGGATGTAGATCAGAATTACAACCCCCCTGACTTCAATCCCCAGTACTACCCCCACAAAAATTTCTTAATATTACCTACTAGTATACAGCACTTATCAGAAGAGTAATACTGTGGGTTTGTTCCATGAATGTTGTTCCTTAATTCATTATACCAACAAATTAAAGGAAGAAAAAATAATTACATTAACAGTTGCTGAAGAGGCACCAATTCTTATTTCTGGAGAGGACAGTCCTTATCTCCCAACCATCGTTCATCATGCACTGGACCACCATGCTTTGCTCTGTCACTGTTCTGTCATGGTATCAACCCATTGAAAATGTAGTGGATGTTAGCTACCTGTGAAGGGTGTGAGGACCACTAACTGAAGCCTTATCACTTAGGGGGCTGATGGAATCCTTAACAGCCAATTAAATTGCCTCAAATACATTAGTCCTTCTTGTTGGTAGACCATTCTAGAAGCAAGCCCAAACTCAGCAGTTTACTGGGTCACCTCAAAAGGAATTCTCTGAATGAAATCTAATTATTAGGAATAATTGATTCCTGAAAATGTTCATTTCAAATCAACTGTCCAAATTACAATTATTGTTATTTTATGGGTCAATTCCAGTATCTGTGTGGCTGGACTTTTGTCCCCAGTGCAAGAATTACCAGTTACCCCTGTTATTTTTTGTCTTATAAGCCCATTCTTCCAATCTAAGATTGTCACAGATCCTGATTTTTATCCTGTAAGGAATTTACTCCCTTGCTACTTCTTGTCACCTAAAGATTAAGATGTGATGTGTCACTAATCCAAGTAGACATGTAGACAAAGCACATTTTCGATGAAGAAAGAAAGCTCTGAAAACATTTTAAATTATAAACTGTTTTTGCCGGGTGTGGTGGCGCACACTTGTAATCCCAGTACTTTGGGAGGCGGAGACCGGAGGATCCGGGTTCGTGGCCAACCTCAACTCTCTCTCTGTCTCTCTCTGTCTCTGTCTCTGTCTCTCTCTCTCTCTACTTAGTGAGGCCCTCCGCAACTTCGTGAGACCTGGTTTCAAAATAAAGTATAAAAAAATAGGGCCGGGGGTGTAGCGCTGAGGTAGAACGCCCCTGGGTTCAATCCCCAGTATCACACAAAAAAAATTATAAACTGTTTTTGAACGTAATTTTATTTTCTTACTTTTCTTTGCTCACAGGCACTTTTTCTTCCCGTTTTCTTCTAAATGTCTTCATAACTTTGCCTTGGTTGAGTCATGGCCTGAGAAGGACTTTAGAATTTTCTGACCCCAATGTGCATCATTCCAGGCAGCCGAAGCTCTCAGGGAATACTATCCATGATAAAAGACTTTGGGGTACCTAGGAATGTGGGGGCTTTCTGCCATTTAAAAACCTAAATGGAGCCAGGCGTGGTGGCACACGCTTGTAATCCCAGTACTTAGGAGGCTGAGACAGGAAGATTGCAGGTTTGCAGCCAGCCTCAGCTACTTCATGAGGCCCTCCGCAACTTAGTGAGATTCTATTTCAAAATAAAGAATAAAATATAGGGCTGGGGGTGTAGCTCGGAAGTAGAATGCCCCTGAGTTCAATCCCTAGTACAGCAAAAAAAAAAAAAAAAAAAAAAAAAGGAAGCCCAGAGTGGTGGTGCATGCTTGTAATCCCAGTATTTGGAAGGCTGAGACTAGAGGATTGCAGGTTCAAGGATAGCCTCAGCAATTTAGTGAGGCTCTCAGCAACTTAGTGCGACCATATTTCAAAATAAAAAATAAAATAAGGAGGCTGAGACAGGAAGATTGCAGGTTAGTGGTCAGCCTCAGCTACTTAATGAGGTCCTCCACAATTTAGTGAGACCCTGTTTCAAAATAAAGAATAAAAAAAATAGGTCTCAGGGTATAGCTCAGAGGTAGAATGCCTCTGGGTTCAATCCCCAGTAACTAACACACATACATACACACACACACACACGCACACACACACACAAAAAAAAAAATAAAATAAAATAATAAAAATAAAACCTAACTGAAGTTCTAGGTGGCCTTGGCTGTTACAGTTCTACCACAAATGAAATTTGAGATCTTGAGAGCTCATTTAACCTCTGTAAGCCTAGTAAGCCTCATCCAAATTAAACTCTCAAAGACCTTTTTCCATCTGAGTATAATGTTTCTAAAACATGTGCCACTCTTATTTGACTTAGCCTTACAATTTCATGCCTCCTACTGCCTCTCTCTTCAATGCTACAGATAAAATATACAGACATTACATGCTACAAAGAAGACTGTGTGACCCTGATCTCTTGTATTTCTCATGATCTCCTGAAGAGAGTAAGCTTTGTCATTATGAAAGTATTACACTAATCTAACCTAAACTCTTCCCCTTACACTATTTTCACTCATGCGGGTCACATCTACCCACCTGATCTTATAACACCCCCAGTTAAGATAGTTCAGTTGTTTTATTTCTTGCATCAACTAGCGCCCCTTGCTTCTCACTTTTCATGTGTACTCTGTTCAACTAGGCCCTATTAGACTTTGTCATTCATGGGGCAGGTATTATTGGTCTTAAAGACCTGCCCTTTAGTAAGTAGGATCCGAGATACCTAAGCAGAAGCTCGATCGTGACCTCATTAGATGTAACGAGTGACTGGGGTTATGACCTGGGGCTCCTAGGCCCCATGGAGTCTGTTGGAGGCACAGTCTTCCCTGGCTTGTTTTGGTAGGTGGTAGCTCAAATGACCCCTGGTAGCCAGCAGTGACGGCACATGCCTGTAATCCTAATACTTGGGAGGCTGAGACAGAAGGATCACAGGTTCACAGCCAGCCTCAGCAACTTAGTGAGGCCCTCTACAACTTAGTGAGACACTGTGTCAAAATAAAAAATAGGGCTGGGGGTGTAGTTCAGAGGTGGAATGCCCCTGGGTTCAATCTCCATTAACCAACACACACACCCTGGGAGCCACGCTTCCCTAAGGAGGGCTCTCCAGTGCAAACACCTTGGTGGGCCTGCAGTGTCCAGTGAGAAGGGCCAGCCTCATATCAGAACATGTGCTGGGAAAGTCACCTCCACTTCATTTGAATGTTTATTTTAAGCTGGTTGCCTTTGGCTGGGCTCCCTTGTCATACTCATTGGTGGGAGATTAATATCTTAGCAGGAATCCTCTTCTAGAATGCTAGCTGACAGAGCCCTCCCCACGCCCCCTCACTGGAATTGTCCTCTTCTAAATGAGTAGCAGGGTCTGTTGTGTTCTTTGCGTCCTTTATGATCACCTGTTAGTGTAATTTATGGGTCACCTGCTGGAACGGGAGTCACTCTGATGTTCCCATGCAGCAGTTGTGCTGGGTCCGTCCCACAGGACTCAACCTGTCTGAACAAAGCATCATTCCAGGCCAGTGCCCGAGTTGTTGACAGTGGGGCCACTTTTTCTGTTGCTTGGCAACATCTCAAGGCCCTTTGCTATTCAGTTCCCTGGAAGGGAAACAGCCCCAAGTCTCTGCCTCTGCCTGGTTGGATGAAAGGGAATGCAGGGCTGCTGCCCCCAGGCGGCCCATCGTGACCTCAGGAACTAGCAACTGCAGAGGGGCCAAGGCAGTCGCTCACTGTCTCTGCCTACACTTAAGGATCTCCTGCAACTTTAAACACACCCACTCCAGACCCCAGCCTAGACTGATAGAATCCAAACCTTTCAGGATTAAGTTAGGGAGTGGGAATTTTGTTTTGTTTTAGATTTTTGGTAACTCTAATATGCCATAGGGTTGGAAACCAATGGTTTTGTCATCTTGAGAGAAGGGTTTATTCCTCAACTCAGGATCTGCGGGGTCTTTGGCTTACGTGACAAAAAAGAATTTCAGCATGCACCAGTCAGAGACATAGACGAATGTTTATTTAGGAAAGTAAGAAATATATGTTCAAGAGAGAACACGGAGCCGGGCGTGGTGGCGCATGCTTGTAATCCCAGTACTTGGGAGGCTGAGACCGGAGGATCCAGGTTCACAGCAAGCCTCAGCTACTTAGTGAGGCCCTCTGCAACTTAGTGAGATCCTGTTTCAAAATAAAGAATTAAAATAGGGCCGGGGGTATAGCTCAGAGGTAGAATGCCCCTGGGTTCAATCCCCAGTACTGAAAAAAAAAAAAAAGAGAGAGAACACGGGCCGTCTTCAGAGTGGGAGAGATGCCCTTGGGAGTGTAGAGCTTTTCTTTTATAGGGGACTTTTGTGAGGGGTGGGCAGATGGTGAGCATGTGGGGGGTGAAGTGGCTTCCCTTGATTTACTGGACCTTTTAAGAATTTAGGCCTAGACTTCTCTTAGCAGTCTAACATACATTCTTGTAGGCTAACAAAATATATATACCAATTAACTGGATGTTTAATGTTCTAATATTTACTAACCCTATTTACTGGACTTTTTGGGAATTTAGGTCTGAAGGAAAACAGACCTGCAGGGTGAAGGTGGGGGCTGTTGTGGAGTTTTTAGATTTAAAGCTACAGTCTTCCTTTCCTTCACTGTTTGTCTCCTTTCTACCTATTACTTTTATTTCTCCTATCCTACCTTAGTTTGTTAGTCACTCTCAAAATGTGGTCACTGAGTAGCCTTATCTGCCTCGGTTAGTCAGCTTTTCATTACTGTGACCAAACACCTGAGAAAAATAACTTAGAGGAGGAAAGATTTGTTTTGTCTCATGGTTTCTGTCCATTGGTCAGCTGGCTCCATTGCTTTGGCCTGTGGCAAAGCAGAACATCATGGTGGGAGGCCGTGGGGGAGCAAAGCAGCTCACCTCATGGTGACTAGGAAACAGAGCAAAGGCTGGGCCAGGGAGAAGATGCACCTTCTAGGCCCCACCTCCTCCGGTTTACACCACCTCCCAATAATGCCATCAAATCCATCTATCAATGGATTAATCCATGGAAGGTCAGAGCCTCATGATCCAATCACTTCCCCAGAAAGCCCCACTTTTAAACATCGCTACGCTGTGGGAGGGGGGGGGCAAAGCCTTCCACGCTTGTGCCTTTGGAGGACACCTCACATCCAAACCATAGCACTGACTCTCAGCAACTTGTTAGAAATGCAGATTCTTAGGATCCACCCCAGGCTTACAGAAACAGAAACTCTGGAAAGGGGGCCCAAAATTCTGTGTTCTCACAAGACCTTCAGGAGACTTTGCTGCCCAATAAAGTTTAAGAACCACTGGCTTAAGGCACAATATTACTGCACAAAGCAAGATAGTTTTGTGTGGCCTGTGAATTTAGCTCTGCACAAGCATCAATAGCAGAGCTGCTCTGAGAAAAGTTGGATAAAGAAGATAATAGTTGAATTGGGTTGTGGGATTAGAGGCGATTTTCTTTTACTTTCCAACTTTTAATAGTGCCATTATATTGCATGTGCACTCTTTGAAGGTATGGGAGGCTCTGGGTTTTGACAGTGTGGTATTTGGGATGTTTTGCACTGACGGGTGGGAGGAGAGCACCATGAAGAATGTAGCAAGGGGAATGGCTCTTGCTTTGGCATGCCTGAGGGCTGCTCTGGGGAGGGCTTACCCCGCCCTCCTTATCTCCTCCTGTGTTCTCAAGCTGGCACTTGGGAGCGTTGGAGATTGTGTTAAAACCGACACCGGCCCACCACTGAGACTAGATCAGAGACTCTGCAAGTGGGGCTCAGGTACCAGTGCAGACAGACAGACCAACCTCCCCTGGAGAGTCAGTGTACAAAGAAAATAGAAAACCACTGCTCATCCCCGAGGTTCTAAGGAAACCAGGGTATCTCTTAAGAACCTCCAGAGTTCAGTGTCTAGGCGGGGGCACAACACCTAAGAATTTGGTAGCTTCCTGAGAGCGAGGCAGGGAGCCTCCTCTCTGCTAGGGGATGCCCCCCTCCCCAGCACGTAGAGTTAAGACCCTGGCATCTGGGGTGAGATTGCCTGAGGGGTGTGTCCATACTCCAGTTACCTTCTGTATGGCATAGAGCAAGTGAAGTCTTTCCATGCCTCAATTTCCTCATCTATAAAATGGGTTTAATAATAGTGTACCTTATAGAGTGGTTGGGAGGATTGAATGAGCTAACACATGTAAAAGTCTTAAGACAACACCTGCCATGCAGTAAGCGGCTAGAAAACATGGGCTGCTGTGGCCTTGGTTGGTGTTGGTCTCCCTGGGCCTCTGCGGCCTGGGATGAGTTGGGCTGGACTGGTCTTTGAGGATAATTGAGGAAGAACCTAGGGCAAACCGATGCTTCAAAAACTTCTTCCTCTTCCTCTTGTCTCCTGTTCCCATTGCTTCTGCTGGCCAGTCCTAGGGCAGGGAAACGACAATGCATCCATTAGTCCGGGGCATTTGGAGATGCCCCTAAGGGTCTGTTTTACTTGCTCCCTCACTCTTAGTCTATTTCAGCCTTCCTTGGGGGGATTCTTGTGCACTGGGAGGGGCAGCAACTTCTCTGAAGGACCCTCCTTCTGTTGCTTTTCACTACAGAATGTTCTGGAAAACCGAGCCCATTTCTGCTTCTTTCTTGCTTTCCTCCTTTGGTTGGTGGTACACATGTGTGAGGGACCTGGTCTTAAACTGGGAAAGTCCAGGAATCAGGAGCGGACAGCTTCAGGTTCTATAGGAAACCAGTTTGTGCCTTTGCTACCGCTGTACCTTCCCAGATGCCAGCAGAGGAGCCAAGCATGCAAAGGGCCACAGACCCTCCTCAGAGAAGCCCCTGTGTCACAGCCATGACTGCTAAAATGCCCCGAAGCCCCTGGGATGTTGACCCCTCCTCTGAGCAGCTGAGGCATCTGGGAACCTGGAGCTTTTAAGTACCCCACCATCTCAATTTATTTCCCTGAAGTCAAACCCAGGACTGTGGGGTTTGGTCCAGTGGCCCTGCTCTGTGCTTGGGGAACACTGCCGCCTCCTTGACACACCCCCTGTGTCACCCCAGAGTCAACTCCATTCACATTCATGGAAGGTATAGACCCTGTCCATAAGGAGATCACAACCATTTGGAAGAAGTCAGTTCCTAGAGTGACACTCGAAGCTGAACACTGTGGTTTCCTAACAGGAGTGTGGAAAGGGAGAGGCTGGGAACATGTCTTGGGGAATCAAGGAAGGCATCTGGAGAAGGGTATTCTCAGTAAAGAAGGCTCTTCCAGCAGGGCAGAGGGACAGCAAATGGCACTCTCAAGACTACGTGTCAAAACTATATTGAGCCAGGCTTGGTGGCGTGGTCGCTTGTAATCCCAGTACTTTGGGAGGCAGAGACCGGAGGATCCGGGTTCACGGCCAGCCTCAGCTCTCTCTTCTCCCTGTCTCTCTCTCTCTCTCTCTCTCTCTCTCTCTCTCTCTCTTTAGTGAGGCCCTCCGCAACTTCGTGAGACCCGGTTTCAAAATAAAGTATAAAAAATAGGGCCGGGGGTGTAGCACGGAGATAGAATGCCCCTGGGTTCAATCCCCAGTACCGCAAAAAAAAAAAAAAACTATATTGAGCTAGGTATGGTGGCGCACACTTGTAATCCCAGTACTTGCGAGGCTGAAACAGGAGGATCACAGGTTCAAAAACAGCCTTGGCAATGTAGCAAGGGTCTCAGAAACCCAATGAGACCCTGTTTCCAAATAAAGAAATAAAATTGGGCTGGGGGTGCAGCTTGAAGGTAAAGTGCCTCTGGGTTCAATTCCCAGTACCCCCCCCCAAAAAAAACTATATTGAGCCAGGCGTGGTGGTGCATGCTTGTAATCCCAGTACTTGGGAGGCTGAGACAGGAGGGTCGCAGGTTTGCAGCCAGCCTCAGCTACTTAGTGAGGTCCTCTGGAACTTAGTGAGACCCTGTTTCAAAATAAAAAATAGGACTGGGGGTGTAGCTCAGAAGTAGAATGCCCCTAGGTTCCAACCCCAATACCATAAACAAACAAACCCTATATTGAGCCAATTGGGACTGGCTACTGGGAACCACAACCCTCCAGCCAGAGCCCATCTGGCTGCTTGAGTGATTCAAGACCCAAGACCCAACTCTACATCCAGATTCGTGTGACAGTGGAAATATCTTGCTGGTCCTTGCTAAGGCAAAAAAAGATGTGTGGGTGTCAAGGAGGAGGGGCAATAGTTGGGTTGTCCTCTGGGGTGGAGGCTGAGGATAGCTGGAGCAAGGGAAACCCACACCAGATGGTGGATGTTACCGCACATCCTTAGCTCGAGCCTATAGGGTGGGTACTGGAAGCGATTCCTATTCAACAGATGAGAAAGCAGGCTTAGGAAGTTGTCATGCACAAAATCACACAGCTGTTAGTAGTCAGCTGGAATTTGTATTAGGCCTGTCCAACTCCAAAGCTCCTGGCCTTTCATTTCTCCACAGGGAGGATCTTATGTTGACTTTGGATTAGGAAGATGCCTCCAGTCCAGGGCCATCTTGTTTGTAATTTATAGTTTCTTTTCTTTTTTGCAGTACCGGGGATTGAACCCAGGGGCATTCTACCTCCAGGCTACACCCCTGGCCCTATTTTTATTCTTTATTTTGAAACAGGGTCTCACTAAGTTGCGGAGGCCTCACTAAGTAGCTGAGGCTGGCCGCAAACCCAGATCCTCCTGTCTCAGCCTCCCAAGTACTGGGATTACAAGTGTGCACCACCACGCCCAGCTTGTAATTTATAGTTTCTAAAGTGCCAGTCCGGATGTGATCTGGTTTGAACCTGTCCTAGTCCATTTGGGCTTCTCTAACAAGACTCATAGACTGAGTGCTTAAACAACAGACATTTGTTTCTCACACTTCTGGAGACCCAGAGGTCCAAGAGCAGAGTGCCAGCTCCCAGGGTCTATGAGGGCCTTGCTTCCTGGCTTGCACAGCCGCCTTCTTACCATATCCGCATATGGTGCAAAGACAGGCGGCAAGCTCTCTTATATCTTTTCTTCTGTATAAGGGCACTAATCTCATCATGAGTGCTCAGTGCTCCGCCCTGATTACCTCCCAAAGGTCTCATCTGCAAGCACCATCACATTGGGGATTAGGGCTTCAACATATGAATTTTGGGGGCCAAACATTCATTGGGTACAGGCATTCAGTCCATAGCAGAACCATAGCGGTGCTTCCATCTCCTGCCTTCTGATTGTTTGTTTGACTTGGACAGACCTTCTATCCTCCTTGGGTTTCAACTTCCCCAGCAGTATATCTGGTTGCTAGTGAGTATGTTCCCAGGGCTCCCCTGACCATCCACCCACTGACTCCTCTGTCTGTGGCCCCTTTCCAGTCTCCACACAACCTGTCCCATCATGGTCTGTGTTTTCTGGTTGCTCAAAGGCACTTGTGTCCCGCCCCGCCGTCACCTTCTTCGCAGCCCACACACCTTTCTCCTCACAGTTGTGATGAACTCTCCTGTTTCAGAATGCTTTAGGAAATGTTTTGAAGGTCACTTGTTCAATGTCAGGGTGTGATGTCCTTGACAAGGACATGTGATGACAGAGGGAGTCCGAGACCACCCCATTTTGCTCCATCTGATCTGCTGTGGATATTTCAGTTGAAAAGTCAAGGTGAAGTAGCATGTGGCTGAGCACAGTCACCCGCAAAGAAAGGTCATTCCTACATCTCATCTCAGACACTGCCTTTTTTTTAATGAAGTCTTTTTATAGCCTACTTTTTTGGAAATAACTTTGTTCTTAATTAAGAATTCTAATTTTAAAGCAAGCTCTGACCTCTTTCTTTCCAGACTCATTCTCATGCTCTGATTGCATTTCATGGTTAGAAATTAAGATCCTCTATTATCTGTTATCTCTGTTTTCCTCCATGGCTAGTTATCCATGGCAAACTGGTGCTTTACTGACATCCTAAGCAATTTTATCTTGCTAGAATACCAATAAAGGCCTATGAGTCTTTATCACGATACTAAGCAGGCCAGAACACCCTGTGAGACCCTGTTCCTCAGGGGTGTGTTCAGTGTGGGTGGGGCTGTGGTTAAGTGATGCTGAACCTTTCTTCACGGTGAATCCTGAGGGAGAAACTAAAGGGAACGTGATGTCTATTAGCGTTAGGAGTTTGGCAAGGTCAGTTCTCTGGATAGTAGTTAATTGACACTGAAAAGTGTTATTTCTCTTAGGCATCATCCTCTGTGTGGCACCTCAGGAGCTCTTGTGCTTAGAGGAGTTGAAGGGAATGGTCTCTCTATGGTGCAGTCACAGGGCTGAGAAACCCACGCCAGTGCACACGTCGATGAACACACAATGTGTGCTATGAACCAGGAAACAACCAGGTGCTCATCAGTAGGAAACTAGGCAGTAAACTGGAACTATAGGTGACAATATGAAAAAAATTTCAAAAATAAAATGTTGGACCAAAAAATGCTATGCAATATTGTGTAGTTTACTACCATTGATATAAGGTTCAAAACAATGTTTATATATTATAGATGGCTACAAACAGGTAGTGAAAACATAATGAAAACCAAAGGAATGATGACACCAAATTCTGGAGCGGGGATCCTCTGAGGACAGAGGGGAGATGAGAGCTGGGGGCATTCACAAGGAACGTCAATGGTTTCTTTGACATTTTCTTTAAATGGTTGGGGGGTATGTAGATTTTTAAATATATTTCTGAATGGCCAAAATATTTCATAATTTTACGTTTTGTTTTTAAAAGGAGGGAGAACCTTTCCTAATCAGTTTGGTTGCAGTTTTTAATTCTAAGGAGTTACTAACCAGATTTATATTGGACTGATTCAATCGACATTTCATATTCTCTCACCTCTTACTCTCGCCTGATTCATTATGGCCACTTTATCATCCCATAGTTTTGGTACCAGTGGGAAAAGGAGAAGACGGGAAACCCCCCTTTTGTCACTTGTTAGTTTGCTGCTTATGAGTGGGAAGTAGACATTACACACTAAAGGCAACTGTCACATTTTGAGCATATTATGTTCATTGATTACAATGCCAGTGGCCAGAGTTAATGGAGACAAGTTGAATTGTGGGTAAATTCATAAGAATTTTCTGCCAAACCACAGGGGTGGGGGGAGTGATCTCCTTAAAAGCTACTGTGGAAAGCTTGCTCTAGCCCCCTGCTCCTAAGGGAGTGGTTTTGACAACTTGTTCTGAAACCAGTGTTTGCTTTGCATTAACAGCATGGCCGGACCCCCCTGCATCTTGCTGCCAATAAGGGCCATCTTTCTGTGGTCCAGATCTTGCTGAAGGCTGGCTGCGACCTCGATGTCCAGGATGACGTGAGTAGAAGTCATCTTTCTATCAGGGGAATGGGTTGGCAGGGGAGCTTGTCTGCTGTATTAATCAGCTTTTTGTCACTGTGACAAAATACCTGAGAAAAGCAACTTAGAAGAGGAAAGATTTATTTCGGCCCATGCTTTCAGAGGTTTCAGTCCACCATTGGCCAGCCCATTGCTTTGGGCCTGAGGTGAGGCAGAACATCATGGCAGAAGGGCATGGCAGAGCACAGCTGTTCACCTCATGCTGACTGGGAAACAGAGAGGGCAAGGGACACCAGGGAGAAGATACACCCTTCCAGGGCATGCCGCAGTAACCTACTTCCTCCAGCTCGGCCCCACCTCCTATAGTTTCGACCACCTCCCAATAATGCCATCAAATTATAAATCTCTCGGTAGATTGACCTACTGATGAGGTCAGAGCCTCAGGAGCCACTCACTGCCCCTGCTCTGAACTTTACTGTGCTGGGGACCACGCCTTCAGCACAGGAGCCTCTGGGGGACACTCCAGATCCAACCATAACCTCTGTCCAGAAGTCCACAGTACAGATGTGAGCAGCTGTGAGGTGGGAGCGTAGCAGATGCTCTCCCAGCAACTTATCACCATCTTGATCGTCTTTATAGCAAGAACTTCCCATGAAGACCTGCAACTAAACCCGTTCTCAGCAGCAAGTTAGAGTTTGTGAGTGTGGGGTGGTTCTCCCTTTAGGGTTCATTTTGTTAGAACTTTGAAGGGCATTTTGCTTGTGTCTTGGGTCAGTACAAGGGACCTCCACCCCGTGAGAGAGTGGGCAAGGCCTGCTGGAAATGTGTGTCGCTGAACAAATTTACCACTGGAGAAAAGCTGGGGCTTAGTCAGTGTACATTTAGTTGGAAAGGACCTATTCAGGGGCATGAAAGGGAGTTGGATCTCATAGAATCCAAGACAAAGAAGGCCTCTAGAAAGAGTTCGCTGTGGTACGGGGTATTATTGAGACATGGCTACTCAGCTCTGAGTGTGTCCATTCAGATTATCTAGAGAGAAGTCTGACTGGCTTGCTTGTTCACTGTCCATTTCTAAATCAATGAGCAGTGGCAGGGGTGGGTTCCACAGTACATGGGCTTGCCCTTTCAGGCTTTGGAGAAGGTGAATTCTCTAAGAAGAGATTGTGTAATGTATCCTCGAGTAAGTTATTAGGAAAAGGTTCTATGATACTGTGTTTGAAGATGATTTTAAGAAATAGTTTCTCCTTGTAATTCATGTGGTAGAACTCAAATAAGTTTTCTGAGCAACAAAGAGTCTTCAAGAGTGTGCTCTTATCAAAACCTCTTCCAGATTCACTTTTAATACCTGGCTAGAAAGTGTTAATCAAATTTCAGGCCCTCAGCTGTTCTAGGGTACAGTTTACTAAAGTGCTTTAAGTTTTCCTTGGGTCTCTGCAATGTCTTAAACTTGGCAAATACAAGTGAGAAGGACAGCATTGCAAAGAACTGAACATGGCATTGTTTTATGCATGGACAGAAGGCCATCTAGTGTTTCTCATAAATCTCTGGTATTTCTGGAACCTGTTGGATCAAGGATTTTTTTTTTTTTTTTTGCAGTACTGGGGATTGAACCCAGGGGCGTTCTACCTCCGAGCTACACCCCCAGCCCTATATTTTATTCTTTATTTTGAAACAGGGTCTCACTAAGTTGCATAGGGCCTCACTAAGTAACTGAGTCTGGCCGCGAACCTGCGATCCTCCTGTCTCAGCCTCCCAAGTACTGGGATTACAAGCGTGCGCCACCACGCCCAGCAAGGATGTTATTTTTAGAAGATGCTGACTTAGCTTTAAGATGTTGATTTTCACCTTGGGTCAGAGTACTTTTTAACTTTTCTACACTAACCAACATAACATTCCTGACCCATATCATCTCCTTTAATGACAGGAGGAAAATACAGGGAGAGGGAAGAGATGCTGGCCACAGAGAAGGTGGGGCCTTGAGTTGCTGATACAAATATGTAGGGATCATCCAGTCTTCTCTGCATAATTAAAGCCCTTGCTTGCCACCATGGCAAGGCCACAAGGCCAGGCAAGCTAACCCATCCCAGTGCAATACCCCTGCTCAGGTCCTGGGCTCCGAGGATGGCTGTGTTTGCAAGCAGCAGAATACATGCTGATTTCCTAGTGCTGCTGCTCTTTATATCAGACAAGGTAGGAAGTAAAACAGGCAGGAGTTCTCACAAAGTAGCCAAAGTGAGATGTGTCAGCAGAAGGAAAGCCAGCTCTGCTTTTAGATAGGAACACCCTCTTTCATTTATTGGAATTATTTATTTTCTTGTATCATTTCCTTGCCCTGGACAAACTCATATATTGTTTCTCCCACATACCTTAAAACATAAAACAAAACACCCCACAACAATCACAGAGTAAAAAACAGTTGGGAATGTAGAAGACAGAATTGCCCTTCACTAGTTCAGAAGTAATGCATATGCCAGTATATCATCCATGTCTGTCTTCTGTGTATTTATCATGCCTGTTGATCATCAGCCTTGAAATCTATGCAAGGATTTGAGGATGAAATCCATCCATCCCTCCCTCACTCACTCCCTCTCTCCCTCCATCCATCCCTCCTTCCCTCCTTTTCTTTCTTCTTTCTTTCTTCCTCAATTGAACCCAGGGGCCTGGGATTACAGGCATGTGCCACCACACTTGGCTCTTTATGTTCTTTAAAGAAGCTGGGAGATTAATTATTAGAAAAGTCATTTCAGAAGTTACCTATTTGGGATGGTGGGTAGAAATATTTACTCCTAACCTCATATTCTACAGATACTGATCTTTATGGCATGGTAAGGACTGAGGATTAGTTGAAGAATGACCTCCAGTGGCCTGGAGTGGGATTATTATGAATTTCAACCTGTGGAAACCAGTTCTTTAGAATATGCAACTCCAGGAGCAAATTCTTTCTTGCTTCCCGCCAATGCCGTCAACCCTCAGTGGAGCTCTAACGCCGTCTCTGATTGGTCAATGAGCAATCACACGGCCCCTACCTCAGAAATAGTCCAGGACCCTGTGGCCACAGTAAAAGGCATGAAGGAAGAAAAAAATAAGAAAAACCAGAGAAGAAAGGGTAGGAGGAACCCTAGAAGATCAGAGAGAGAACAAGAGGTCAGCAACTTACTTTGGACAACTACCTGCTCTTCAGCTTCCTTGCAGCATGTCTACTCTTGCACCTGGCGGGGGGGTGGGGTCTTCTTGGAAAGGGACTGACTCTACCCTTGCATGACTGGGGTTTCCTCGGTGAGCTTGCTTTGGAATACTCACTGTTTTTCACCATGTGGGAGAGGAAAATAAAAGTTTTTCAAAACAAAGATTTAGACCTAAGAGCTTTTGGAACCTCTGAAGTGAGAAACACTGATGTCTCAGAAAAACTGAGAGCTGGCAGTTCATGTTCTTTTGCAAACGGGTCAGCATGTTCCACATCAAAGTGTCAAACTGCAAGGTTGCTGGAAACTTGAAAGTTCCCGGCTGCAGCGTTTTTCTTTTGCTTCTTTGCAGTTAATCATTCAACAAATATATCTTGGGTGTCTGTAGTGGCCAGAGCTCTCTGCTAAGCACTTAACTTGCATAGCAAGGCAGCCCCAACCCCACAGAGATACCTGGTCTTTTTTGAGCCCCCCGCCCATCTTAATGTTGATTAGCTTATAGGCTAGAAGCAGCTTGGGAAGAATGCAAAGAGCCTTGATAACTTGATAATTTCAGAAATTTCCTATTTAGGATGGTGGGTAGAAATATTTACTCCTAACCTCATATTCTATAGATACTGATCTTTATTACATGGTAAGGACTGAGGATTAGTTGAAGAATGACCTCCAGTGGTCCAACCATGCTACTTCGAGTTGGCTCATTATCCGAGGACTTACCAAAATATAATGACAGAATTAGATGTCATTGCCCTTGGTGTGTAGTAGGGAATCAATAAGTACTCACTGACTAAATACTGAGTAAATGCTGTTTAGAGAGCTGTACTTTATTTTTGGTGCTAGGGATTGAACCTAGAGGCAGTCTACCTCCAAGCTACACCCCCAGCCAAGTTGCTGAGGCTGGTCTTGAACCTGTGATCCTCTTATCTCAGACTCCCAACTACTGGGATTATAGGTGTGCACCACTACACCTGGTGAGGGAGCTATATTTTCCCTAGCATTTTCTTTTCAAAGTTTCAGAATTTTATGATTGATTTAGATCATATAGCAATAAGGATTATGTCAAAATGGCTCCTTGGGTCCATTAGTGTGTAGGGCACATCTTCTTTTCTGTCATGTTTCAAAGAGGAAATGTATCAACAGTAAATTTTAATTGCATAGGAGTCAAGAGTTTAATCATAGGTAACTGTCTTTCGGCTGAGGTTTTCAGGGTGTTAAATTCTGTTGTGTTTTAGGGAGGGTAGTTCCAATGTGACAGCATGACACAGCACTCTCTTTATGTGCTTTGTCTTTCTCAGAGCTTTTAATTCTCATCTTGGTAACTGAAGAGTGGATGTTTTTTTAAAATCTGGAGAAAGTGTGTTACTTAGAGCTGGGCGTGGTGGCGCACACTTGTAATCCCAGTACTTTGGGAGCCGGAGACCAGAGCATCCGGGTTCGTGGCCAGCCTCAGCTCTCTCTCTCTTTCTCTCTCCCTGTCTCTCTCTCTCTCTCTCTCCCTAGTGAGGCCCTCTGCAACTTCGTGAGACCCGGTTTCAAAATAAAGTATAAAAAAATAGGGCCGGGGGTATAGCGCGGAGGTAGAACGCCCCTGGGTTCAATCCCCGGTACCGCAAAAAAAAAAAAAAAAGTGTGTTACTTAGTCCTCTAGAATCATTCCATCTAGTGTAACAGCCACTTACAGGCGGAAGGGCCAAGTGTGGCCAACATGCCGGTGTTTACCTGACCAAGGAAGCTAGGAGTCATGTGGCTCTGAGCAGGTCTCTGTCTGGGAGGAACGAAGCTGGAGGTGGACTTATGGCCTGGAGACAGGTGGTAGGTGCAGCTGGAACGCCCCTACAGAGAAGGGGCATGCAGGGACCCTTGTGCCAGCAGCTCGGAACAATTTGTGTTCAGTAGTTAGATCTCTTCAAGTCTTGATAATCCGTCTGGAAATTTATTTGTAAGGACACCTCTGAAAATTAGATTGAGTTGCTTGCATTGAGCTGGAGTGTCACAAAGGACAGTTGTCCTGAGGGAAGCAAACACAGTGCGGCTGACAACGAAGGCAAGTAATGAGTAATGGTGCCATGCTGGCTCCATGCTGGCTCAGTTCACGATTTCGGCAGCTTTGACACATGATGAAACATTTGACCCCAGCCTGGGTCAGACCGTGCCCTGACCTGTGAAGGCCTTCATGTGATCATTTGCACAGTAAGAGTGGTGGGCACAAGCTTTGTGTTTGGGGCTGTTGCTCATATTTTATGCACAGCACAGACAGAAGAGTAAGTTTCGTCTTAGAAAAAGGTTGTTCTCATTGATCCAAAGAGTGTGAGGTAGAATGCTTACAGTTTGTGGGGTTAGTGAAAAGCCTGTAACAACTGGAAATCTGACAGAGAGAGTACTACCTTGGAAGAGTCAGCAGCAGTTTCATAGTTTTTGCTGAGAGCAAAGCACCATTTCTCTCAGCAGATCAGTAATAATAAATCATATTTAAGCCCAATTTGGGGGAAATCTATCACCATTCTGATAGGGATAAGGGAAGTCTTGGAAATTCTTATAGGAGTGTAAAAAGTTAAAACATGGACAGTATCTCATATGATGACTTATTTGGGCATTAAGCATACTTCATCTGGAAATACTTCCTAAGATGTTTGAAATGGATAATGCAATGGCCCAGCACATCTCCTGCAGCCACAGAACAAGGGGTCCTCTCTGAATAAGGGGTCTGGGAAGGTGGACAAGAAGAAAACCAGTCTGAACCTACTGTCTACTGGGATAATAGCTTAGGAGGCCAAGAGGAGAATCATTGAGGGCAACTCTGAGAACAGTGGATACAGTCATGGTGATGGGGCCGGGTGTCCTCACTCCATCACTCTGGAAGTTCCTTAAATTCTACAAATAAGCTGAGATGAAATTTTGAGACATGGATAATCCCATTCCTGGTATATTATTATTGTCTAAACTTTTAATTAGTGGTAGTTTTTCCTGATGCCCAAGTTATAGTTGTTAAATATAAAAAGTTGGAAAATATTAAAAAGTATAAGGAAAAATACAGGAATTACCTCCTCTTGTGGATATTTGTTTATTTATTTATTGTGGTACTGGGGATTAAACCCAGGGATATTCTATCTCAGAGCTACCCTCCCTCCCTCGCTTCTTTCCTCTTCCCCTTCTCCTTCCTTCCTTCCTTCCTTCCTTCCTTCCTTCCTTCCTTCCTTCCTTCCATTTTGTGGTACTGGGGCCTGAACCCAGAGGCTATACCACCAGCCATATATATATTTTTTCTTTTTTGGTTTGAAACAGAGTCTCACTAAGTTGCTGAGGGCCTCATTAAGTTGCTGAGGCTGGCTTTGAACCTGCGATCCTCCTGTCTTAGCCTCCCAAGTACTAGGATTACAAGCGTGTGCCACTATGCCTGCCTTTCTTGTGGGTTTTTTTTTTTTTGCAAAATTGGGGATTGAACCCAGGGGCATTCTACCTCTGACCTACACCCCTACCCTATTTTTTATTCTTTATTTTGAAACAGGTCTCACTAAGTTGCAGGTGGCCTCACTAGCTGAGGCTGGCTGCGAACTTGTGATTCTCCTGTCTCAGCCTTCCAAGTACTGGGATTACAAGCATGCACCACCATGCCCAGCTTCTTGTGGATTTTTAAAGGGAAATTTTTTTTTTAATTTAAGAAAGCAAATTCACATTTTGACTAGGATCGAATAGGTTTTTTATTCTGATAAGATATATACAACATAAAATTTATCATCATAATTTTTTTGTGTGTGTGCTGGGGACTGAACCCAGGGGCATTCTATCTCTGAGCCATGCCCCAGCCCTTTTATTTATTTATTATTTTTTATTTTGAAAGAGGCTCTTAGCTAAGTTGCTGAGGCTGGCCCTGAACCTGTGATCCTCCTGTCTCAGACTCCCAAGTACTGGGATTACAGATGTGCACCACCACGCCTAGCTCATCATAATCATTTTTAAGTACAGTTCAGTGCATTAAGTACATTCACAGTTTTGTGCAACCATCACCACCATCCATCCCCAAAACTATTTTTTATTAAATAATTTTAATGTGCATTGTTGTTTGTTATAAATCTCAGGAAGTTTAGTAAGCATAGTTAGTGGTACATCTTAAAAAAACAAAAACAAAAACAAAAAAATTTTCTATCTGGGTGATGTTGGCACATACCTGTAATCCCAGTACTTGGGAGGCTGAGACAGGAAGATCACAGGTTCAAAGCCAGCCTCAGGAATTTTGTGAGGTCCTCAGCAACTTAGTGAGACCCTGTTTCAAAATAAAAAAAGGAACTGGAGGTATAGTTCGGAGATAGAATGCCCCTGGGTTCAATCCCCAGTGCCACAGAACAACAATAACAAAAACTCTGTTATCTGTCTTATTACCGTCTCTTTTTCTTCTCTTGGGCTAAGAACCAGAGATGCCTCAGAGTATGTTCTCTTCCTCTTGGTGCTCTGTCAGGAATATTCAATCATATAAATCTTATCAACCAAATCATAGAATCCATAAAAGGAAGAGAGGGATGGGGGATCACAGTCCCCCACCTTTTACAGGTGAAAATCTTGAGGCCCAGTGAGGTGACCCATCTCTCTCAAGGCTGGACACACCTGGGTCTCCTGACCCCCTCACCTGGTGCCTGTTCCTTTCCACCAGAAAATGTGCACACTGTTCACCAATCGCCCCTTTTGAACCTAGACCATGGGCTTGACTTGATTTGTGCTCACTTCCTGAGTACTTGTCAGAGATAAAACATCCTCTTAGAGACTCCGAACTCTCTCTTGTTATTGTCTTGACCTCCTTACCTCTGGGAGTGTCTTGTCCTTCTCTCCACTACCATTAGGGGGGAGAGTCAGGTTCCCTTTGGTGCCTGAAGGAGAAAACCAGTCAGCAACCCCAGGAATCTGATCACATAGAAGAGGGCCAGAGCCGGGCGTGGTGGCATACACTTGTAATCCCAATACTTGGGAGGCTGAGACCGGAGGATCACAGGTTTGAAGCCAGCCTCAGCAACTTAGGGAGACTCTGTTTCCAAATAAAAAATAGGGCTGGAGTGTAGCTCGGAGGTAGAATCCCCCTGGGTTCAACCCCAGTACAAAAAAAAAAGAGAAGAGGTCCAGAGTGCAGCATGAATCAGCGAGGGTGCGGGGCCAGGCCACGGTCCCCAGAGTCTTCAGACAAAGCAGGGAAAACCCCACAGTGCTCTCGGCTAGTCAGTGAATTACACACCTGTCATCAAACAAGAGTGTGACCCATGGACCTAGCTGGAAAGCTATGCCTGTAAGCCGGGGCTTGGGGACCTGTGGGGAGTGCAGATGTGGGTACACTCGGCCCAGCTCCCAGACCCACTCTTCATACCTGACAGTCCCATCCCCTGGGTGGCAGGAGAGGGTCTCATCCCAGGTCGGTCTGGGGCCAAGGGCTATTCTTGGTATTGGGTTAAGGGATCTTGGGTTTGTGGATAAAGTTGCTTAGCCACGGTGCGTTGTCTACTAACAGGACCACAGAGCTTGCCTTGCCGTGGTGACGAAGCCCTTCTGCCAGCAGCCAGTCTGTTCCGTGTGGGGACAGGAGGTGTCCTGGTTTCTGAGTGGAGTGTGGGGTGTGCGGGGAAGAGCTGACCACTGCTTCTGCCTCCTGTCACTTTGCAGGGGGACCAGACCGCCTTGCACCGGGCTGCGGTGGTGGGGAACACAGAGATCATCGCCGCGCTCATCCAGGAGGGGTGTGCCCTGGACAGACAAGACAAGGTGAGGGGGCGCGACGGCTGCTCACTCCCCCAGTGAGGTTGTGGTCACTTGGGGAGCCCGCTTTGGTCACTTTTAGGTACTCATGATACTTATGTACCAATCATTCTTGTCTTACCACTCTTGATTCAATAAGACGAAATCAGCCTGAATTTCCTCTGAAAGAGTAACTGGTATCCCAACACTTGTATTTATTTAAAAATCTGAAGCTGGGCATGGTGGTGTACACCTATAGTCCTAGTACTTGGGAGGCTGAGACATTGAGGATCGCAATTTAGTGAGGCCCTCAGCAACTTAGTGAAACCCAGTTTCAAAATAAATAAAATAGGACTAAGGGTGTAGCTCAGAGGTAGAATGCTCCTGGGTTCACTCTCCAGTACCACAAAAAAAAAAAAATCCACTGGGTATGGTAGCACATCTGTAATATGTGCTTGGGAGGCTGAGACAGGAGGATCACAGGTTTGAGACCAGCCTCAGCAGCTTAGCGAGACTCTCAGCAACATAGCAAGACCCTGTTTCAAAACAAAAAATTAAAACTTCGCGGGGCGTGGTGGCGTACGCTTGTAATGCCAGTACTTGGGAGGCTGAGACAGGAGGATCACAGGTTTGCAGCCAGTCTCAGTTACTTATAGTGAGGCCCTCTGCAACTTAGTGAGACCCTGTTTCAAAATAAAAAATAAAGTAGGCTGGGGGTGTAGCTCGGAGGTAGAACACCCCTGGGTCCAATCCCCAGTACCGCAAAATAAATAAATAAATAAATAAATAATAAAAAATAAAAAGGTCTAGGGGTACAGATCAGAGGTAAAATGCCCCTGATTTCAATCCCCAGTACCATAAAAAATAAATAAAAATCCTTCCTTCCATTCTGTGGCACTAGTGACAACCACATAAATCCAAGCAGTAAAGGAAAAAAAAAACTCTAGCACCTATGGCTGCCTGAAGAAGGTGAGGAAGATAGTCTCTTTACATTTTGTTTTTAGGTAAATAAGCAAGCTAATTTAAACTATTCAAAGGAAAAAGCCTAAACAATTCTTTCAGAAATTGTAATGGTATATTATACATTAACCCAATGTTTTTAAATTGCCAAACAATCTTAAAACATGGGACTTTGCAGGTAAGTGTAATTTGGTCTCTGCTTCCTTTTTTTCCTGTAGCAAGTTTTTATTAAGGTATCATATATGTGCAGAAAAACACACAAATGATAAGTGTGCAGCTCAGTGAGTCTCACTACCTGAAAGCACCCGTTCAACAGGTAGCTCCTTCCCAGCACTCAGCATCCCCACCTGCGTCCCTCCCTGTCACTCCTCCCCGACCCCAGCCTGGCCACACATCACTGATACCATCCCTGCACTGCCCTGCTCCCTGGCCTTTGGACACTTGGCTTCCTCTTGTGGGCGTCAGCTGCATCAGGCCTTGTCTCTTTGGTGCAAGCTTCTACATATATCCAGGGCACAGGTGTGGTTAAGTTAGTCTAAGCCAGAGCCTGGGCGTGATTGCAGAACATGTCTGCACTGGCCCCGCAGAGCTTCCTGTCCTGGAGCAGCACGGGGTCTCCACTCCCCATCCATACCGCCTACCTTCCCGCTCAATGCATTATACTTTATATTTCTCTTCCTCTCTCTCTCCCTCTCTCTCTCTCTCTCTCTCTCTCTCTAACATGGTAAGTTAAGCAAGTAAGCACCGTGCTTATTCGCTGGTTTTGTTTCCAAGCCACATATTGAGGATATTCATGCATCTGAGTCACACATCACTGTTCCCTTGGGGCCTGCTCATTTGTTTAGGGCCCTGAGGCTTTCAGAATAATCTGGACAGCATTAAATTTTGGTGAAAAGTGGGGGAATTTACCAGTCAGGCCCCTGAAACTTATGAAGCTGAACTCGCCTTTCCTTATCTTTGCAGGGTTCTCCCTGGTGTCAGGAGCAGGGCAAGTCCCAGGGGCGGTGCGGGCGGGATGGACAGTGGGAGGAATGGCAGCGTGCAATCCTGAGGACACTGCTGTCTGTCAGGCAGGAGCGGTGAATGGGCCCTGGACCCTCAACGGAGGGTTCCCAGGGAGACTTAAGCCCTAATGCCTAAGGCATCTCTTGTGCATCATGAAATCACTTCCTCTCTATGAATCTAGAATGGTTCTTATGCTTTTTTGGGGGGGGTTGAATCCGGGGTCTCACACATGCTACATCAGCACTCTGTCTAGAATTGTGCTTATTATGTACCATTTCTGGAGAATGGGGAAACTGGCCATTCAAATCACGTTTTGCGTTCTGTGATTCAGATGAGCAATTCCAGCTGAGGAAGACCCTGTGGTGTCCGGTGAACGTCCACTATGATATACTGATTACGGTGAGAACAGTTAGGTCTTGAGTAATGTGCTTTCTCCCCGCTTGTGTTCCTTAGGATGGCAATACAGCCCTGCATGAAGCGTCCTGGCACGGATTCAGCCAGTCAGCCAAGCTGCTTGTTAAAGCAGGAGCTAACGTGCTTGCCAGGAACAAGGTGAGGCCCTGCAGGTGCTAGACTCCTCTTTCACAGGTGAGGATAGTGGGGGTTTCCTCCCGCCACCTAGGAGTCTCTTCTCAGTGAGCAGAGCGAGAGCTCAGAGGGCTCCACATACATCGGCAGGGAAATCCCACCCGGCGGTTTCATTTGCAGAGAGAGGTAGAAGCAGAGATGTTCCTGGTCAGGGGTGTGAGAGTCCCCTGACTGCTGCTGGGAACCCACGGTAGACTCCTGCCCTGTCACTCAACACTGTTGCAAAAGTACAGCAGTAGAGAGCTGGCATTAAAAAGACCAGTGAAAAACTTCAAAATACTAATGCCCAATAGTAGTCAGAGTGTGCTGAGGTAGGCTCACTGAGATACTGCTCGGGATGTGTGATAGGAACTGCCTGTGAGAGGCAGCCGTCTTTGATTTAGCACAACAAATCAAGAGTCTTAAAAATGGAGCTGGGTGCAGTGGCACAGGCCTGTAATCTCAGTACTTAGGAGATTCAGACAAGAGGATCAGCAGGTTCAAGGCCAATGTATGGTAACTTAACAAGACCCTGTTTCAAAATTTAAAAAGAAAATAAGCCTGGGGATGTATCTCAGAGGTAGAACACCACTGTGTTCAATCCCTAGTATTACACACACACACACACACACACACACACACACACACACAGTCTTAAAAATGTTTCTATCTTTCAACATAGACTACCCTTCTAGGGCTCTATTCTAAAATATAACATTAGATATGCTAGTAAAAATCTACCTTCAAGGATGTTTATGACAACAATAATTATAATATAAAAAAGCAGGGAGAGGCTGGGCGTGGTGGCGCACACTTGTAATCCCAGTACTTTGGGAGGCAGAGACCGGAGAATCCGGGTTCACGGCCAGCCTCAGCTCTCTCTCTCTCTCTCTCTCTCTACTTAGTGAGGCCCTCCACAACTTCGTGAGACCCGGTTTCAAAATAAAGTATAAAAAAAAAATAGGGCCGGGGGTGTAGCGCAGAGGTAGAACGCCCCTGGGTTCAATCCCTGGTACCGCAAAAATAAAATAAAATAAAATAAAATAAAATAAAATAAAATAAAATAAAATAAAAAAGTAGGGAGAGGGATTTAAAATTATTGTTCACTCTTGTGACGAATACAACTAATATAATTAAAACTATGGTTTTAAAAATAATGCTCTTGTGCCAGGCATGGTGGCACACGCTTGTAAGGCCAGTATTTGGGAGGCTGAGACAGGAGGATCGCAGGTTTGCAGCCAGCCTCAGCTACTTAGTGAGGCCCTCCGCAACTTAGTGAGACCCTGTTTCAAAATAAAGAATAAAAAATAGGGCTGGGGATGTAGCTTGGAGGTAGAATGCCCCTGGGTTCGATCCCCGGTACTGCAAAAATAAATAAATAAATAAATATAAAAGAGTATTCTCAGTCCTCTTGGGACACTTGCAGTTGTGTTGCGGAGGGATGGTAAGAGGGTCTGCCCTCTTTTCTGTCCTTGCAGGGCCAGGCTGGGTCTGGCAAGGGCTTGAAGAGGCCTGATAATTTCCCATAATGCATTTGTATGGTTGCCATCGCTTGGTGGTGGCCTCACCTGGTAGTGGCAGAGTAATGAATCTGCTGTGCTAGAATGGGGTCTGGGTGGCAGCAGCATGGGGACCATGGGCAGCAGTAAGTAGCCTCCCTTAAAAATACACAGAGCGTGTGTGTACAATTACATAGCAGAGTAGCCTAGTATCTGGAGCCCAAGACCCCTGCACCCACATCTCCATGCAAGATCTCCAACAGCAACATCAGGCAAAAGGCCTAATATTTACCAACATATCAGGAACATATTCCATCAGCGCAGTGACTTCTCTGGGCTTCGCCTGCTGAGGAAACAGAGCTGGAAACTCCCAGCAAACATGGTGCGAGAGAGCCTGCTTCCGTGGCCTTGACCTCCTCTGAAGTTTCTGCCTCTCACCACTTTTCTGTTGGTTTATTAGAATGTGGTGAAGCAAGCCATCCCTGTCCTCATGGAGACAGGGACAGAGTAGCAGTGTTTCATCTCCCTCGTCCTGTCTTTCTGCTCTGGCCACTCATCATGTCTTAGGACACTTTCTTCATGTCTTGTGTCTGTCCCTCTCTTTCCGTGCTCACTACTAAGCGCCCCGGGATTATTTCAGAAGCCTCAAAGCAAATTGACTAGGCTTCTTCATCCGGCTCTTCCTCTACTTCCAGCGAAGCCCTCTAGCCTGCTCCCCTCGGGGCTTTGCCTGCATGTGTCCTGTGCTCGGAGTGATCCTTATCCTCTCTTCCTGATGCCTCCTCTCTGCAGACTCCAACCCAGGCCCCCAGGCCTCTGCTGCCCTGAGGAAAGAGCCTGCTGCCACCAGGCTCTTTCCTGCAGTTCTCCCTTGGCACTCACCGCACACAGCTTTGTGCAGCTTTTTTCTGGTTAAATCTCTCTCGTGGGTTAAAAGCTCAAGGGAAAGAAGCAAACTGCACGTGGCAATATCGCCTGTAATGCCTGGCACATGGCCTGGCAGGCTGATGGATGCTCCATTTCTGTGGGTGGTGCATGGTCTGAAGCATGAGCTGGTGTGTGACCACATTTTCTTTTTATACCAACTCTGAGAAGTAGGTGGTCCCAGTCCATGGATAAGTGAGCTTAAGCTGGAAGTCAGTAGAGGCCTTGACTAAGGCACAGGTGATTCTAATGAGCAGCCAGGGTTTGAGAACCACTGAGCTCACCAAACCCTCAGTTTGTAATACTCCATGTCTCTGGAGGGAGCAGAAGAGATCTGCCCAGGCCGGCTGGAGCTGTGGTTATGAGAGGCGAGGATGTGAACCGGTGGCATACAGTTTTCCTCTTTACATTTGCTTATTCCTCTTTTCAGTGGTCAGGAATGCCACATCCTGGAGTTTTGGCAGGCAGCGCTGCGGACCCAAAGGGAAGGAGAGTCAGTGGGGGGAAAGCAGTACACAGGCAGCTGCAGGCCCGAACAGCTCTTGGAGCATCAGCATTCAATCTTCTGAATGTCACAGGCACACCGATGACCCCTCTTATTAGTGCTGCCTGTACTTTCTTTGTCACTTGTCCTGTTACCTTCCTATGGTTATCAGCAGCTTGGCAAATATTATTCCCACAGAGTCCAAATGTTCTGTTCACATCATGCAGTTCTTTCTGCACGATTGCTGTGGACATTACTCTGACCCTTGGTTGCCATTGTGTCATGGCGTGCTGAAGGTAGAATCCAAAAGGCAAGAGGATCTCTACCTTGGTGGTAAGCGACAGATGCAGCTCTCTTGCCTGTTATGTGGCATGCCTTGTCCATGGATCAAACTTTGTTATCACTGAGAAATATACAGGAGGAATACAAGAATCATTGGATTGGCAAAGGCCTGTAAGTTAGATCTTAATTACCATTAGTCTGTACTTCTAGGAAGTGGCCAGTTTGCCTTCTTTATGACCATCAGTAGAGTGGTATACCCACAGCTAGTGCCCATGTTGGGCAGGAAGTCACCTCCAAGAGGGAGCCGCAGATGCACGCGTGTATAGCATCTTACGGTTCGGATGATGCCTCCCCAGGCCCCCTGCATCCACCCTCACAAACTCAGGAGGTCACACTGCATTTCCCAGGTAAGGAGTTTGAGGCTGAACATTACAAGTGGCTTTCAACTAGTAAGTGGCAGAGACAGGGCTTGGAACCAAGGTTTTATGATGGATAGGATTCTTCTGCTTGTTTGGATTCCACATTAGCTCTCTGGGACTCCCATCAGGAGCAGAGAATGTGAGCATTGACATTTTCCCCCCTGAGTAAGTATCATCTCTGTGCAAGGCGAGCAGGTCTGTGCAGAAGCGTGCTGCTAACGTGTCCTCCCTTCTCTCTCCAAGGCGGGGAACACGGCTCTGCACCTGGCCTGCCAGAACAGCCACTCCCAGAGCACCCGCGTCCTGCTGCTGGGCGGCTCCCGCGCCGACCTCAAAAATAACGTGGGTGAAAACCGGCTCTCTGCGCATGCACTTTCTCTCCTGTCACCTTAGAAAATAACCCCAAAGGCATACTTGAGTATTAACATGTAGAAATTAAGACGTTAAATTTGTTTGAGGCCTATATCTAAATTACTCATTTTTTGCTGATTTCCTAAGGGGTCATTAGAGGGAGTGAGAGGAGGAACCAAATGACTCAGAAATACTGCTTTTCCCCCATCCTTCTCCTGTTGCTCCTCAACTTTAGTTTGTTTTATCATTTCTTCTAGCATGTGTCTGGTCAAGACAGTCTAAGAAACCCATAAATATTTTAAGAAAGTCTCTGCTCACGTGGAGTGTTGTAGTATTATTGGCAAATGAGGGCTGACACCTTATGGAGAAGCCCCATGGTGCTCCATACCCAGTGTCCACAAAGGGCAGGTCCAGTTGATCCTGAGGTTCCTTGCTAGGAGCTGACAGGGCAATGGTTTTTAGAGAATGCCTGGCCCGAATGGTCCCAGGAGCGTCCCTCCTCCCTCCACAGAGAAGCTGCCTTTCCTGTACAAGTCCTATGCCTCAGACATGTTGGCAGGAGGAATCGAAGCTGTTCTCACAAATGACTGAGATCTTCCCGTGGGAGGCAGACTCATCTAAAGCACTTCTAGAATGCTTTGAACCTCAACTTGGAGCTTGGCACCTTCATAATCTAAGGGAGAAAATGATGCTGAGTGGCTGCCATTCTCATCACAGCACGGGGCCCTCAAGAGGGCAGCACAGAACATCACGACTTTCTGTGCCTGCTCTTGCTGTCTCTCTGGGAGCAGACTTTGGTCCATGCCCACTAAGGAAGATCCTGAGTTCTTCTGGATGCCCTTTTTCGCTCCCAGTGACTGGCTTGTCCTCAGCAATCCAGGCCCATTGCTCCATGTGGGACATCAGGGTCCTACAGATCATGACAGTCTATGCTGAGAAAGCTCATTCCCAAAGCAATGCCACTGGTCTTAATTCAGTTAACTGCAGACCCTTTGGGTTGTGTGGGAGGCCAGGGTCTGTGGATCCTTATTACCTGCCTTAGCTCTTCCGAAGCTCTCACGGGGAGCAGCCATCCAAGTTCATAAACTTGGAGTAGAGATTCTGGTTGATCACATGGTGGTTCTGCACAGAAGGCAAGTTGGCAGGAGTGCAGACAGCAACCACAGCAGCACAGAACCATGAATCTTGGAGGGGAGCGTCTGTGTTGAAAGGATTGCTTATGGTTCAGGTTAACATCCCCGAACGAATATGCCATAGTCTGCTAGCTTTAAAATAATATTTCTTTTTTATTTTTCTGTTTCATTTTGTAACTGCTGACTGTGCTTAGAGTTTGATTTCTGTCCACAGGTGGGCGACACCTGTTTGCACGTTGCTGCGCGCTATAATCACTTGTCCATCATTAGGCTCCTCCTCAGTGCTTTCTGTTCTGTCCATGAAAAGAACCAGGTCAGTGCATGTAACCTCTTCATGGCCACCCTCACCCTTCCCACCAGGCTACCTGACAGGCATGTTAGTGCAGACGGGAGCAGAGGCTGCTGGGAGGTGCTGCCCTCTGACCTGCCTGGGACTGAGGCCCTGAGGCCTGGCTCATCTGGCCTCCTAAGGAAACTACCCTTATCATTGTCCTGCATATCACCACATTTGCATATTGAACTTTTTTTTGAGATCTGGGGCCAGCTGTTTACAACATGATTTTAAAAAGGAAACCCACTATCAATGCCAATCTCAAAGACATGTACAGGGAAGGGGGGAAGGGGGGGAGGTGGGACCTAGAGGGAAATGCTCCATGAGTTGTGGCATGTATATTCTTATCACTCTATACCTCAGTATGATGTATAATTACAATGCACCAATAAATAAAAAATTAAAAAAGGAAGCCCACAAGGAGGGGTGTGGCTTAGCAAAGAAGCAAAGGAATCAGGGGTCTCATAACCCCCTGAGTTCTGTTCCTTGTGCCATTACTTCTATTTGAGTTACTGGAGTCTCTCATTTCTGTAAAATTGAGTACAGGACCCGTATCCGTGACACATAATGGGGTTTTGAAATGAAGCTGTTATTATTATAGACTTCCATGGAAATGTGCATGCTTATCAGTAGTCATTTGGATAAAAAAATATGGAATGTCTTGGTATTTATTGATACCATTTGACTTTTCTGAGTTTGGTGCGTAAATCTGAAATTTTTTTAAAAAACTAGCTTGTGTTTCAGATTTAATATACCCTGTTAGCAGTGGTTTTGACTCTGGCTGCATTATGACAATCAACAGGAGAATTGAGAATACCATTCCTGGATCCCATTCCAATTTAAAAGAGCCAAAACCTCTGGGCTTGAGGTCCAAACAACAGTATTTAAAGAGCTCCCTGTCCGAATGTGCAGCCTGGCTGACAACCACAGAACTAATAAGAGAGCCAAGTCTGTCATTCTGTAACCACCTCAGTGGATTCTAGTTCATCAGGTTACCCCTCCATGGCTCCCGCCAGCCAGTGTTCTCAACATTGGCAGCAATTATAGTCACCTGGGAGCTTTAAAAGAAATCCCCACACCTACTCACAGGATAGGCCAAGGAAATTTGGTCTGGGACCCTGGCACCAGCATTTTTTAAAGCTCCCCAGAAGATTCCAATATGCAGCCAAGATTGGAAACCATTTCCACAGACTTTCCCCCAACACACACAACCGAGTGACAGAGATGCCTGAATTTTCATGCTGCCCATGAAAAAAGCATCAAGGCGTTTTGCCTGATCACCTGGCAGGGGAGAGAATGAATTATTTCACTTCTCCTGTATTTGCCTGGTTTATTTATATCATTCTGCTTAGGAAATAACAGCATTTGCATTTGGAATCTGCCTACCAAGTTGCAGTTGTCTTTATCCTCCTTTCAGAGTTGTCTAAAAACACTTTTTTTGTGTAAAGAAAGTATGAAAACTTATAGGCTATATGGTAAAAGATAGAAAACAGCCGGTCTTTAGTGAGCACTGATTCCCAGTGTCCCCACCCAAACAAGGAACACCCAAGCCTGCGGGTAGATTTGAGTCCAAGCGGTCCCTCGGCGTGGTTGGCCGAGGCCCAGCGGTTACCCTTCCAGTGCTTGCAGAAGTAGCCTTCTTCGCAGCTGCTGCTCAGTCCAGCGCTCAGAAGTCAAGTGATTGACTGACCTCTGTCTCCCTGGGGAGAGGCACTTCCTCAGAGCTCCAGGATGACAAGCCTGCCCGTCCCAGGCTTCCTCCCATCATCCTGCCTCAGTGAGGCTCAGCACCACTTTGCCCCTGCAATTAATCCTGTTCTTTGACTTCTGGAATCCCCAGTCAGAAAGGAATGCGATTTCAGTGCATAGGCCATTTAGTTCCAAGATCTCCTTAAGCAGACCACATAACACTTTGACAAAGAGCCTCATGCCTGTGTCAAGTGAATCTTAGCTTGACTTTGCAGAGCCGCCCCAGACCAGGGATAAAATGCAGGAGGGTGGAGGGCTGAGATCCATCAAATGGAGTTCAGCAAGCTTTCTTCTGATTTGCAGGCTGGAGACACAGCCCTTCATGTCGCTGCTGCCCTAAATCACAAGAAGGTGGTTAAACTCTTACTGGAAGCTGGAGCAGATGGGACCATTGTGAATAATGTAAGTCGAGTTGCAACAGTGGTTTTAAGACGTCTCACCTCTGTCCAGGAATTGGGGGCGGGGGTGTTACCACTGACCCACTGCAGAGCTGGAAGCCCAGAGGTGTCTAAGTGAACTGGCAAGTGGATGTTACCAAAGTGAGTTCCAGACCCGAGAGTGCGTGTGGTCCTCCTGAAAATGGCCTCGTGGCCATCAGCTCAGTCAGTCTCAGAGCTCTAACTCCTTTCTCCGCAACGCCTCATCTTACCTCTTCCTTCTCTCTCCATCGCCCCCAGATCCCACAGCAGTCACTGGCCCAGGCCCCCCTTCTTCCCTGAGGCTGCATCTCTGCCCTCCTTAGAGGCTCCGAGGAGCCCTGAGTGAGTGGCTGTGTGGGGCTCAGGGCTGTTGAAGCGGTCAGAAGGCTCTGGATCCTCCTCAGCTCTATATCTCGCTCTCCTGCCTTCTCTGGATAGCTCTGGGACCATCCCGGAGGCGAGGTCCCCTCTTCCATGATGCTGAGGTTGCCTTCCCCTTTCCAATCCCACCGTGAGCCACTCCTGCTTCCTGACGCGATCTCCTTAACGCCTCCACAGTGGCCAGAGCTCCATAACTTGTCACAGTCCATTCCCGAGACTCAGTGGCCCGGCCCAACGGCCTCTCCACTCTTCTCCAGGGAGAACCCATTGCCAGGTGGATTTTAGGATCCTTTCTGTTGTTTCCTGAACAAAAAACTTCCTCCCCATGCTGGGCTTTGCCTTCCTCTCCTTTCCAGGCAGCATCCCTTGGTGGGCGGTGCCCTCGGCTTTGCCTCCAAAAGCACTTCTCGCTCACTGGGTCAGCACCAGCTCTCCGTGGATGAGAGTTGTTCGGCAGTGTGTGCCCTGGTGTCTCTTGGCTTCTTCAGTGGGTGGCGTGAGTCTGAAGAGCAGGGCCTTCGTGTGCGTTGCTGTGTTTTGCCCAGCACACGCAGGTGCTGGCTGTGACCAGGTGGAGCTGCCCCTCCCGGCCAGAGCTGTGTTTTGCAGGGTTGGTGTCCCCTTCTCACCTGATATCTCCGCACCTCTCTCCAGGCAGGCCAGACCCCGCTGGAGACCGCCCGCTACCACAACAATCCGGAAGTTGCTCTTCTCCTCACTAAAGCTCCCCAGGTAGGACTGACTGCACTCTCCCAGTATTGATGAGGTGAGGCTGCAAGGTCATTGCCACTCCTCTGGTTATAGTTTGGTAAAGCCAATTGAAACAAACTTAGCCACTAGCCAGGCAGTGGACAGTAGCAATCCATGTGAGCCTTCTGAATGACCAGAGCCAAAGACCGCAAGCTTTTTTTTTTTTTGTACTGGAGGTTGAACCTAAGGGGGTTCTATCTCTGAGCTACACCCCCAGTTCTATTTCATTTTTTATTTTGAAACAGGTTCTTACTAAGTTGCTGAGGGCCTCGCTAAGTTGCTAAGGCTGGTCTCGAACCTGCAATCCTCCTGTCTCAACATCCCAAGTACTGGGATTACAGGCGTGCACCACTACGCCTGGCTCAGACTTCAAGCTCTTTACCCATGGCCATGCTTTCTCCCTGGAGCTAGATCATTGCCACCACCAGCTTCCTGGACCATCGCTTCCAGTGGTCAGCTGTGGAAGAAGCTCGTTTACAGCGTTGCAGGAGAGGACTGTAATTGAAGTACTTGGGGCAGATGCCACTCCTGAGCAAGCGGGACAAGGCCTTTGAGAAGAGAAGGGGCATCTCCCAGAGGCAGGTGGGAGGGAGGGGGCCATTCCTGGCAAAGCAGTAACTGTCCATCAGAGATAGTTCAGTATTGTATAGTTTTCTTTTTTTTATTTTTATTGAATAATGATATTTTGACCCTCATTCAAAAATGGTGGCTGACCATTTTAGTTGAGATTGACATTATCTAAGTAATAATGAAGAAATTTAATAATGGTAATTTACAAGCTATTCAGTCTTCTAGCACCCTGAAATAACTATTTGTGTTTCTTCATATTATCCTCCAGAGACATATTGTTTTTTCTGTAATTGGACCTACATTGTATACACCCTTTTATATTCTGCTTTTTATGCTAACTATAATAGGATGATGTTCTACAGTCTTTGAAATTACTCATTATAATGGAAGCAATAATACTCTTTTTTTATTACTATCAGTATTTTGTTAAACCATTCCCTTAATGTTGGACATTTAGTTTATTTCCAGATTGAAGCTACTCTGTATTACATTACGACAAACACTGATTGTTTTTCCATCTTATTCTTGCTAATGCTGCAAGAAGACAGTTTTAAGGAGGCAAAAGAGATTCTAGAAACCACTCTTCTCAATACCAGCATAACTCATGGTTTTGTGTGGTCTTTATTTCATTTAAATTTTAAAAATGTGTAATACAACTAGCAGTTTCTGGAATGGTGAAGATGTTTGTTTTTTGCAAAATTGATCACCCTCTTGGGTGTGGGGCTGGTCCTTCTCAGTGGTCTGCAGAAGTCCCATAGACTCCCAACTGGAAGGAGTCAGGTCTGAGAAGCTGCTAGAAATGGAATGCCCTGTCTCTCTCCAGCTTCTTGCAAAGGCTCATCAATGGAATCACATCCATGAGTCCTGATAGGAAACATGCCAGTCTCTCAGGGATCAAAAAGTACAGAGTGTTGTATAAATGTCAGAATCCACCACATTCACCTGGCCTTTCAGCATTTGGCAATTTGATGGACAGCCAGTTGCATCGTCAGCCACACAAAGATCATCAAGTCTTCCGGGGCTGGAGAATTCCCCAGGCACACGACGACTGATGTATCTCAAATCCTTCTGTCATTTGTCTTTCAGAGCCCAGAGAGCTTTGCTTATAGGGCATAAAGCTTTACTGTTTCCCTGTGTAGCTCTTCTTTTGTGTTTCCATTTAAAAATGACTTCAGTTTTTCCATGCCCATACTGAATAGCAAATAAATTGGATGACATGTTATGAAAGTTTATTTCACACATAATTGTACATGCTAAACCCTATTCTTAGCACAAGGAACTTTAGAATATGCATAAAATTTTATGCATACCATTCTGTGGCTCTGTAATTAGAGAAGCAGCCTTACTTTTTGTTTTGTCTGTGAAGATAAATCTCCTTTCCTGAGCCTCTCTGTTGAACGTGGCTTTTAACAGTCCACGTTGATCTGAGACCTGAAGATCAATATTCCCCGATTTCTGTGGACCGGAAAAGATTAATGGCATTCCATTTGGTAAATGGTATGGTTTGCTGAGAAAGGCTGTAAACCATGCAAAATTATTTCCACTGGCTAATAACATGGTAAATGAAGGGAATTTTGCTGATGATTGTTTTGGGTTTGGATGACCTCTGAGTGTCACTTGTCACATTTGATTGATGTGGTTCAGAAGTGCTCTGAAAGTGAATTTCAGGTTGATTTTGGTTCTGTATCCTGTTCTAAGAGACCACGAACAAGGTGAGCAATCAGAACAAGTTGCTTTCTTCCACCAGTCTTGACTTCCTGCTGAGTCTGAGTGAGTGTTAGAAGTGGCTCAGGGTAGTGGTTCTCAGGTTTTTTGGTATAAGGACCCTTTTGCATTTTCAAATGCTGTTGGCCAGACATTAAGGTTCCCAGCAGGTCAGAGATCCGTGCTCTGTGGTTCTTTCCTCTGCCCACTAAGCAACTGAGGCTGGTGGGAGGCAGGTGGTAGTGGCTGACACTCCACTGTAGGCTGGCCACCTCCTTGTTCCTGCTCAATCCCAGCAGCTCCCTGTCTTGATGTTCATTTGAGAAGACAGAGCACAGAGAGGTGGGATCATTTGCCTGAAGTTCCCTCAGCTAACTGGTCCTTGGTTCAAACCCGGGTCTGTCCCACCACCATGCACTTGTCAGTTTCCCTTCTGTACCACTCTGCACCTATAAGGGGCAGACTAAATGCTTCAAACTGAATATAGCTTGGTCACATTTTGGCCAAGGGAAAAAAATCTGATGGGCTAGTTCAGGTCTAGTGTACCAAGGTAAAGAATGAGATTTCACCTGGCACAGGAAGGCCATGTCCCCCAACTCCAGGGGAAACCATTTGTATCCTAGTTGATGTGAGTTGTGTTCCCTGGGGTTATGCAGTGCACAACCTGTGCACACCTACTTGACTATCCTGTCCCAGCACATAATTGCTCGTTGTTGTTATTATCATTGTAGAATTTAAGCTTCTTGAGGTTAAGGAAAATATCCTACCCATCTCTGGATCCCAGCATAAGACTTAGGTGGCATCATAGGTCTGGAGTTGCTTGTTTTTCGTGAATGCTTGGTCTCTCCCACTGGGCAACAAGTTCCCTAGGTCAGAGCACCAGGTCCGGGAGAGTTCTCACCAGTGCTGCATGTGCCGGTGGTGTGTAACGATGCCCTTTGCCTCCCTCAGGTCTTGCGCTTCAGTCGTGGGCGAAGCCTGAGGAAAAGGAGAGAGAGGCTCAAGGAAGAAAGGAGGGCCCAGTCCGTGCCAAGAGATGAGGTGGCACAGAGCAAGGTGTGGGGGCTCCCATGCGGTTCTGCCCCTCGGCCTCTCCTCCCCCACTCCTCACACTGTCGTCAGACTTTCTCCTTTCAGCCACATGTCTTCCACTGCTCGAGGCTTCCAGAGCTGTGCCTTCCTGGGTGCTGCCTGTCATCTGTCCAGCACCCTGTGTGGGCGTATTTACCAGCCCATGCATCCGCGTCCCTTGTCCCTGCATGTGCACAGCACATCCTCTCCAACTGTGCTTTCCGCTGAGTAGAACAGCAGCTCCCTGCCGGTGCTATTCATGTGTCCCTGTGTCCCTGGGACCTTGTTAGAAATGCACATTCTCGGGCCTCACACCCACTGGGTCAGAAGCCCTGGGTGGGCCGAGAAATGTGATTTGACCCAGTCCTCCAGGTGATTCCAATGAGAACCCATGGCGCGGGTTGCTTCTCAGGTTCCACTTAGAGAATGGACCAAGGCTTTGATGGCCCGTTTGACTCCTTTGGGCAAATCAGAAAAAGAGGTCCCCTGGGCACACGGGGAACCTGAGTTGGATTTCGGCCCCCCCACTATGCCCCACTCACTCCCTCAGCTAGGAGCCCTTGTGCAGTGAACAGCCTGCACATCTGTATGTGGTAGCCCTTTAAAGTTTCTCAGGAGGAAAAAGTAGGATAGAGATGTTTTTTGGCACATAATATCATTACTAAGTACTTGCTTTTATGTCCGCTGTCAATCTTCTTGTCGGTTTCCAGAACGAAGGCACCGTAACTCTGGTTACATTCTTATATGTGAATTGTACATACTAAGTTGTAAAAGTTCCCACAAAGACCAGATATGTGATTTTTTTCATTTCTGAGGGTTCTCACTCTCTGTCATAAATTGTGGGCCTCCAAATTCAAAGAACGATTGGAGTTGTATTTTGTTTAAATGCAAAAGACCCCCAAATCTCTTTTGTTCTTTCATGGATGATGGGTTCCTGGGATTCTAGAACATAGTATTAGACCCAAGAATTTATTTCATTTGGAACCGAATGAAAATAAAATAAAAGCCAAATATTCAACCAAATAGGAATAGTATTATGTGTTCAGTAAGAACTGCCAGTGGTGCTCCCTGTGTCTGAAGTTTATGTCCTTGGCGGATATTCCCAGGGGGCCCTTCCTGGGTGGAGTCTTTCAAACACAACTTTATCCTGTTGGTGAAGAAGAGGCCCAGGAGCAGGTGGGTCAGGTTTCTGGGCTTTTCTCTCTAGGGAAGTGTCTCAGCAGGGGACAGCCCCAGCAGTGAACAGGCTGTGCTAAGGAAAGAGGAAGCCAGAGAAGAGTTCCTGTCCGCTTCTCCAGAGCCCAGAGCCAAGGATAACAGGAGGAGAAAGTCAAGGCCGAAGGTCAGAGGGCACCTGAACACAGCCGGGAGGGTGGCTGGAGGCAGGTTGGAGGGCCCTGGGCTTCCTCATCCCTGACAAGCCACAAAGCCACCCCTGGCTGGCTGGTTTAGAGCCAGAACCTAGAAACCATAGCTGGCTGGCGTCAGGCACGAAGGGAACATGCCCGTGCATCTCTTTAGACACGGGGTGCTTGGAGTAGAACACCATGATGCGAAGAAAAGTGGGGTTCTTTGCTGGAAAGCAGAGAGGATGGGGGCTATTGGCTGGGTGTCACCCTGCCAGGTGTCGCAGGGCTCAGGGATGTTGCCTTCCTCCTCAACAGGTGTCAGCTTTGTCTGACCCCACCCCCCCAGCAGACCAGCAGCCCAGACAGCAGAAGAACTCACACGCTCACCATCACCCGAAGAAGAGGGGCAGGCACCGCGGCTCCTCCCCGCCCCCACCGCACGCCTTCAGAGCGTACCAGCTGTACACGCTGTACCGTGGCAAGGATGGCAAAGTGATGCAGGTACCCGCAGGGAAGGTCAGAGACCACCGCAAGACCGTCCATTGTGCTCTGTGCCTGGGGGCCGATGGCCACGTTGGGCATTGACTTATGAAGGCACCAGCATGGAAGATTAGCCAGATGGCTTCTCCTGCCACTTAGGTCCCTGCAATCAGTATGCGGTTACAGGGCTTTCTGCTTCATCCTTAGCTGGCTTTGTATCTTGAAGCTCCAGGTGGATAAAGGCAGCTTGAAGATAGGGACCATGTCTCACCCTCAGTCTTCTTAGATTGGACCCAAAGCTGAGGTCATAGGACATTCCAAAGTTTGGACAGGGATGAATGTCTCCCCCATCATCTGCATACCCCTGGTCTACCATGTGCCTGGGACTTAGTGGACACTCAGAACATCTGTTGAAGGAATGAAAGGGATATCGATTCTTTTTTCTTTACCCTCCTAGGCACCAATAAATGGTTGTCGCTGTGAACCTCTAATCAACAAGCTGGAGAATCAGTTGGAGGCAACTGTGGAGGAGATAAAAGCAGAGCTGGGATCCGTGCAGGATAAAATGAATACAAAGCTCGGGCACATGGAGAGTAAGACTCAGCACCAAGTAAGTGGGTGGCGGGGTCTCCTGAGAGCCCGGTGTTCTGGCAGAAATGAAATCAGACTTTAGGGCTGGAATGTGGCTCAGTGGAAGCCCTGGGTTTGATCCCCAGCCCCCCTCAACACTATAAAAAAGTGAGGGGGGGGGCTTTAGCACACCCTTCTGCCCTGAGAGTTTCTGATGAGCTGTCAGGGAGGAGAACTGCTTATGGAATTTTGTTAAAGTGCGCTGATATGGTTTTTCTTTCTTTTTTTTTTTCATGGTGCTGGGATTTCAAGTCTCTGTGGTCTCTTTGTCTCTCTCTCTCTTTCGTGTGTGTGTGTGTGTGTGTGTGTGTGTGTGTGTGTGTGTTACTAAGGATTGACCCCCCAGGGGCGTTCTACCTCTGCGCTATATGCCCAGTTCTTTTTATTATTTATTTACTTATTTATTTTTATTTATTTATTTTTTTTTTTTGCAGTACTACCGGGGATTGAACTCAGGGGCGTTCTACCTCCACGCTACACCCCCGCCCTATTTTTTATACTTTATTTTGAAACTGGGTCTCACGAAGTTGCGGAGGGCCTTCACTAAGTAGAGAGAGAGAGAGAGCTGAGGCTGGCCGCGAACCCAGATCCTCCCGGTCTCCGCCTCCCAAAGTACTGGGATTACAAGCGTGCGCCACCACGCCCGGCCCTTTTTATTATTTATTTTGAAATAGAGTGTTACTAAGTTGCTGACACTGGTCTTGAACCTACAATCCTCTTGTCTCAGCCTCCCAAGTACTGGGATTATAGGCATGCACCACCAACACTCAGCTCTGTGGTCTCTTAATCTAAAACAGTCCCCAATTCCTTTTTCTAGCATTTTGTCCACATGATATTAACTCTTTTAAGTATCCAAGCCAAGTGTTTTATAGGATGTTCTGTATTCTGAATTCATCTAATAGTTTATTCATGGTGTTATTTAAGTTGTTTCTCTATCTCTGTATTTCTGTAAATTGAAAATTAGCTCTAGAACAATGATTTCCAAAGTGTGGTCCTTAGACCAACAGCATCTGCATCCTCTTTGGACTTGGTGGTGGAGGACAAGCAAATTCTTGAGCCTTGTTCCAGATCTACTGAACTGAATAAAACTCTGGGCTGGGGTCTATCAACCTTTTTGTGTGTGTGTGTGGTACTGGGGATTGAATCCATGGGCTTTCTACCCCTGAGATACACCCCCAGCCCTATTTTATTTTGTATTTATTCATTTATTTTTGTGTGTGTGTGGTACTGGGGATTGAACCCAGGGACATTCTACTTCTGAGCTACACCCCCAGCCCTATTTTTTATTCTTTATTTTGAAACAGGGTTTCACTAAGTTGCAGAGGGCCTCACTAAGTAGCTGAGGCTGGCCGCAAACCTGTGATCCTCCTGCCTCAGCCTCCCAAGTACTGGGATTACAAGCTTGTGCTACCACACCTGGCTCTATTTTTATTTTGAAACAGGGTCTCACTAAGTTGAGGAGGGTCTCGCTAAGTTGCTGAGGCTGGCTTTGAACCTGTCATCCTCCTGTCTCAGCCTCCCAAGTACTGGGATTACAGGTGTGCACCACCACTCCCGGCTTCAACCTGTGTGTGTGTGTGTGTGTGTGTGTGTGTGTATGTGTGTGTGTGTGTGTGAGAGAGAGACAGACAGACAGACAGATATATTGGGAATGGAATCCAGGGGCATTCTACCTCTGAGCTACACTCCCAACCCTATTTTATTTTGAAACAGAGTCTCACTAAGTTGCAGAGGGACTCACTAAGTAGCTGAGGCTGGTCGAGAACATGCGATTCTCCTGTCTCAGCCGCCTGAGTATTGGGATTACAAGCATGCGCCACCATGCCCACCTTCAACCTGTGTTTTAAGAGACCTCCAGGTGATGCCCATGTAGGCTAGTTTGAAAATTGCTGGTCTAGATGGTTATTTAGGTTCAGGTATTCTGGTAAGAATACTTTATAGTTAATGGTGTAAAACTTTAGATTGCCTCATATCTGCAGGCATATAATGTCAACATGCCTGATTATTAATGATGCTAAGTGTGATTACTTGGCTAAGCTGGTAGCCCCATATTCTTCCATTGAAAAGATGTATATACCCTTTGTAATTGGTTAAGAAATGTGGAATAAATGAGTTTTCAGTAAAAAAAAAAAAATGCAAAATAACACGCGCACTGGAAAACCATTCCACACTACAGAAGTACATATCTTAGTGACATCCCAGAGAGCTCCTCCATCGCTCACGGGTCTTCTCTCTTACAGATTGTAAACTCCACAGTGGTAACTTTTAAGCAAAAATGAAGCCATGCTGGTGTTTTGGGATTTGGGGGCAGCTTGCTTTTTTTTCTTTGTGGCACTGGGGATTGAACCTAGGGGCAGTCTACCTCTGAGCTACACCCCCAGCCTCTTTTATTTTGCAAGAAGACCTCACCAAGTTGCAGTAGGCCTCGCCAAGTTGCTGAGGCTGCTTGTGAACCTGCGATCCTTCTGTCTCAGCTTCCCAAGTATTGGGATTCTAATCATGTGCCACCACGCCTGGCTCTGGCAGCTTGCTTTTCCATTTAGTACTATGCCTTAGACATGTAGAGTCAGTGTGTGTTTTTTAATTTTTTTCTATTCTTACATATAGAGGGAGAGTATTTTGCTTCCTATTTTTCTCAATTTTATTCCGTGAGCATATTTCCACATTCGTGGCTCCATAATATTCTAGCATGTTAATACAACATGACTTATTTAACCATTTCTTTTTTTTTTTTGCGGTACCGGGGATTGAACGCAGGGGCGTTCTACCTGTGCGCTACGCCTCCGGCCCTATTTTTTATACTTTATTTTGAAACCGGGTCTCACAAAGTTGCGGAGGGGCTCACTAGGTAGAGAGAGAGAGAGAGACAGGGAGAGAGAGAGAGAGAGAGAGAGAGAGCTGAGGCTGGCCGCGAACCCGGATCCTCCGGTCTCCGCCTCCCAAAGTACTGGGATTACAAGCGTGCGCCACCACGCCCAGCTTTAACCATTTCTTTTTACTAGACATTTTTCACTCTTATATATAATGTTCTGATGGACATTTGTGCATAAATTTTGATTGTTTTTCAGATTACTTGCTGAGAATTAGAAGAATTGAGTCCAAAGTTAATGTTTAAGGATCTTGATAAATATTGGCAAGTTACTTAATAGAGATGTACCAGAGCCCGGTATGGTGGTGCATGCCTATAAACCCAATACTTGGGAGGCTGAGACAGGAGGATCGCAGGTTCGAAGCCAGCCTCAGCAAGTTAGTGAGGTTGTCAGCAACTTAGTGAGACCCTGGTTCAAAATAGAAAATAAGAGCCCGGCGTGGTGGCGCACGCTTGTAATCCCAGTACTTGGGAGGCTGAGACAGGAGGATTGCAGGTTCTTGGCCAGGCTCAGCTACTTAGTGAGGTCCTCCACAACTTAGTGAGATTCTGTTTCAAAATGAAGAATAAAAAATAGGGCTAGGGGTGTAGCTCAGAGGTAGAATGCCCTTGGGCTCCATCCCCAGTACCGCAAAAAAAAAAAAAGGAAATAAAATAGGGCTACTGCTGTAGCTCAGAGGTAGAATACCACTGGGTTCCACCCCCAGCACCACAAAGAGAGAGAGAGAGAGAGAGAGAGAGAGAGAGAGGTTGTACCATTCACATCCCACCAGCCGTGTCTGAGCTTTTGTCTCAAACCTTTGCCATCATTTTAAAAAAAAATTTTTGCTAAATTAAGGCTATTTTACTGTTTAGATCTCATTTCCTTGTTTACTGGTGAGACTGAACCTTTTTTTTTTTTTTTTTTGGTGGTATTAGGAATTGAACCCAGGGGCATTCTACCTCTGAGCTACACCCCCAGCACTTTTTATTTTTTATTTTGAAACAGGGTCTTACTAAGTTGCTGAGGGCCTCACTAAGTTGCTGAGGCAGTCCTCGAACCTGCGATCCTGTCTCAGCCTCCCAAGTACTGGGATTACAAGCGCGTGCCACCACACCCGGCTAGAATTTTTGAATATCTATCTGCGTGTGGAATGACACATGCCACTGACAAGAGAGGAGCTCACCAGTGAGCCCTGGGGAGCAGGAGTGGGCTGGCTCCTGCCAGCAGTAGTTCCTTTCTCTTCTTTGGACTAGACAAAGCAGTGACAACTTGGCTCTGTGAGGTGTTAGGCCCCTGCGGGAATGTCAGGATGGAGGGGAGTCCGGAGGGTATGGACTAAAGGATGATGATCACTTGTTGTCTACAGCAGTCCCTTAAACTCTCCTACACCCCCTGTACATATACTTTGGCTACTTTTAGTGAAGCACCAAAAATACCTGCTCACTGGGAAAGCTGGAGGAAAGCCCCGAAGATTCGACTTGTTTCACTACTTCTTGGGCAGACTCTAATGTTTTCTTTCTTTCTTTTTTTTTTTTTTTTGTGGTACCGGGGATTGAACCCAGAGGCATTCTACATCTGAGCTATTCCCCCTGCCCTTTTTTATTTTTATTTTTTGAAACAGGGTCTCATTGGGTTGATGAGAGTCTAACTACTTGCTGAGGCTGGCCGTGAACATGCGATCCTCCTGTCTCAGCCTCCCAAGTTACTGGGATTAGAGGCATGCACCACCACACCTGGCCTAATGTTTTCTTAATTGTGTGGGTGGGGGTAAATGAAGGGAATCACTCCATACTTTTAGAGAGAGTTTTTCCTAATAATGGTCTTGGACATACTGTTCTAAGGCCTGGAAAAATTATTTTCTGCATTTGCTCAAGTTGTATATTTGTTATATATTCCTAGTCTTTTTACCCAGGGGCATTCTACCTCCAAGTTATAACTCCCAGCCCTTTTTTATTTTTCATTTTGAAACAGGATCTTGCTAAAGTTGGTGAGGCTGGCCTCAAACTTGCGATCCTCCTGTCTCAGTCACTCAAGTACTGGGATTACAGGAGTGTGCACCAGGCTTGGCCAAAAAAAAGTTTTGGCAGTACTGGGGATTGAACCTAGGGTCTCAAGCATGCTAGGCAAGCAAGCACTATACCACTGAGCTACATCCCCAGCTCCCTTCATAGTCTCTTAAACCCATTAGGACTTTAACAAATACGAAAAAGAAATAACACTGGCCTTAGAGAGACAGGCTCAAGAATTGTGAAAAGTCAGAGTTCCATGAACGCCATATGAAAATAAAATCAAATGAAGAGTTGAAGTGTGCTTGCTTGCCCTCTGGACCCTGCTTGGTACGTCTGACCCTGTCCTCGTGAGGGAGCGGCCAGCGCCCATCCTTAGATCATCTCAGCATGCATTCTGTTCCCCTTCCATCCTAGATGCGCGTGCTGGACAAGCTGATGGTTGAGCGACTCTCGGCAGAGAGAACAGAGTGCCTGACTCGCCTGCAACAGCACTCAGATGCCGAGAAGCACGAGGGAGAGAAGCGACAGGTGAAAACCAGCGTCTGTCACATGTTCACTGAGCTAAAAGAATCAGACCTGTCATTGCAAACTCAGAGGCTGGGATTCCTGAACAAACATTTGTATTTCATATTATTCTTATAACCCCAAAATGAAGTTAACAGCAAAGAACCTGTGCTTCAGATTGTGTCTGTTACTGAATGTGCTGGCAACAGGGGGGACTGACATGCTGGGAAAAAGGTCATCTCTGCCCCCCATTTTATGTACGGGGCCTGCATTGAGCCAATTCACTGTTGTTGAACGAGACACGGTTCCTGCCCTGAAGGAGTTCGCTGCCTCTGGGACTGTAGATAGACATGGAACTATGGACAAGGAATGGATAGTCATGAGCACGTGAGCCTCCTGCTTAGCAGCAGCGAGAAATACTTGGTTTAGGACATTTGGGTGGCTTTTGGGTATTTGAGTTTAATGTAGCTCTAGGTCACTTAATGAAGATTATAGATCTTGATTTGAGTGTTTTGTGTGACCTGTGGGTGGATGGGTGACCCATAAATTTTAGGTTTATCAAAATGGCTATCATAATTCAAAAGTCCAAAGCCAGGTGTGGTGGCGCACACTTGTAATCCCAGTACTTGGGAGGCTGAGACCAGAGGATCTGGGTTTGCGGCCAGCCTCAGCTATTTAGTGAGGCCCTCCTCAACTTAGTGAGACCCTGTTTCAAGATAAAAAATAAAAAATAGGGCTGGGGGTATAGCTTGGAGGCAGAATGTCCCTGGGTTCAATAATAATAATAATTCAAAAATCCATTCTTTCTTTATTTTTTGTAGTACTGGGGATTGAACCCAGAGGCATTCTGCCTCTGAGCTATACCTCCAACCCTTTCATTTATTTTTTACTTTGAAACAGGGTCTTGCTAGGTTGCTGAGAGCCTCGCTAAGTTGCTGAGGTTGGTCTTGAACCTGTGGTCCTCCTGTCTCAGTCTCCCCACTACTGGAATTACAGGCGTACACCACCATATCTGGCTGCAAAAATCCATTCTTGATGCTTTTGTACACTCATTATTTATTTATTTTTAGTTGTCCTTGGTGGATGAAATAAAAACCTGGTGCATGTTAAAGATTCAGAATCTGGAGCTGAAGCTTTCTGGAGATTCAAGGGCGTCCAGGGCTAAATCCACACCCTCTACTTGCGAGTCCTCTACAGGTAACTCGAGCACCGAGAGCCCTCCTCTCCAAAGGCAGCGTGGCCCAGCTCTTGCTCTCTCCTGCCTCTGAAGGCAGTCCAGATGATAGGGCTGCCAAGACACTAGACTGTAGAGGAAGCTCTGTAGGGACAACACCCATGTTTTGTTTACAACTACATATTCTGTTTCTATGCAGTAATAAAGTACTCTAATTTAAGTGCTCAAACATAATTGAATAAAGGATTGAAAGAATCGCTGATTGGTAATAACAGTGCTTCAGGTACAGTGTCGATGTGGTCAGAGTGGACCCCAAAGATGAGGGGTGATGGACGCCACCTATTGTCTCAGCAGGGCTCGCTCCTTTGTCCTTGTGCCTTTTCCTTTTTCTTCTTCTTGATTGGCTTTTTGCCTTTGTCCAGCTATGGCAGCGCCTCATTACATAGTAGTTCATGCATTGAACTTGCTCCAAGTGCAAGATAATAGATGCTTTAAGCAACACATCTTTACATTAGCCACAGTGGTGATACTCGATGATGATAATTTTGAGGACATTCAGAGCCTGGTAATTAGGCCTCCCTGGGGGACTTCGGTATGCTAAGTATTTCATGTTACCACAGCCACTTCTAGAACTGTGGGTTTATCTTTATGCTGACACATTGGGAAACATCCTGGACAAATATTCCTGCTAGGACTAGTCATGGAACTTATTATGGAGCCTTAAATTTGAGTTGGACCTTGGGTTAAGGGACGGGTACACTGTTTTTATGGCCCAGAAATTAGAGAAGGGAGATATTCATTCTCATGGAAAAGTGCCTATTCTGTTTTGAGACACGTAGTGAACTGTGTCATCTTTAGGCATCAGGAAATGAGACCCAGAATTCTACAGTAGATTGAGACAGGCTAAAGGAAAGGCCAGCGATTTTTTAGTCTAGGTACTGCCAGTGTGGTTAATACATAATCCATGCAAGCCCCGACAAGTCAAGATGATAATCAGGGGACATATAGTGGAAGGGAGGGACAAAGACGTGAAGAAAACCACAGAGAAGTTGTTGCACATGGTGGATGGTGATTGAGAAGGCCGGTGGTTTACAGGATTCCCAGGACTCTTCAACAAATGCCCATCCTCTGCCTGTGTGAACACAGATTTGCTCTGACCATTTCTTCTCCTTCTGAAACCAGGTGTGGATCAATCGGTGGTGACTGCGGGTCCAGCAGCGGCTTCTGACAGTTCCTCTCAGGTGGTTAGGCCCAAGGAAAAGGCCCTCAACTCCACTGCTACTTCCTCTGACTGTACAGGCTCCAGGCTGAGGAATGTCAAGGTCCAGACAGCTCTGCTGCCTTCGACTGAGGGGGCCAAATGCGATCAGCAGGCTGGGCCTTGCGTTAACAGAGGCACTCAGACCAAGAAGTTGGGCAAAAGCGGGCAGACCAGGCATCGGGCCCAGCACCCAGCACCCAGCACCACCTGTGGGCAGCTGCCAGCAGCAGTGGGCAGTGAACTGACTGCCCCCCACATTCGAGACACCTCTCAAGCCATGGAGCTCACCCAGTATTTTTTTGAGGCTGTTTCTACCCAGATGGAAAAGTGGTATGAAAGGAAGATTGAAGAAGCACGCAGCCAAGCTAATCAGAAAGCCCAGCAGGACAAGGCCACGCTGAAGGAACACATAAAAAGTTTAGAAGAGGAGCTTGCTAAACTAAGGACTAAGGTGCAAAAGGAAAATTAGGACCTGGGAAGTAGAACAAAAGAGGATGCTTGAGAATTTCCAGTTCTGCGACGACAGAACAGCTATGACCAAGGAGCCAATTTTTCATACACACAGATTTATCTTTAAAAAAAGTCACTAATTGGGCCGGGCATGGTGGAACACATTTGTCCTCCCAGTACTTGGGAGGCTGAGACAGGAGGATCTCAGGTTCACGGCCAGCCTCAGCTACTTAGTGAGGCCCTCCCCAATTTAGTGAGACCCTGTTTCAAAATAAAGGATAAAAAATAGGGCTGGGGGTGTAGCTCGGAGGTAGAATGCCCCTGGGTTCAATCCCAGTACCGCAAAAAAAAAAAAAAAAAAAAAAACTCTAACTGTAAAATGTGCCAGATACAGGTTCCTATGCCTTGAAGTTATGAAGACTTCTAGTTAAGCTGAAACCAGGGAAGCTTTCTTAGTTTCATGTTTCATTACAAACTCGAAACCTCAGTTCAGGTTCATCTGAAGTTCAGAAGCTCAGATTAATCTGGCCATGCTAAAAAAGCAGAATGATGAAAATGATGTGTAACCCTAACCCTAAAATCCAGGATATGTGAAATAAGTCAAAGCAGGAAAAAAATCTCTTATGAACTCAAGTAGTTGTTCATTTAAATGTAAACCACCTGCTGTGCCTAGACAGGAGTGTCTTTCTGTAAGAGTTGTACCTCTGAGATATGCTAAACCCTGTTTCTCAAATTTGTAGTTCTCAAAATTCTGACATTTTAACCAGGTGAAAATTTATCTAACAGATTTTGAGGGGAAAGAGATTTTCATGATGTCCCAAGTTCTGGTAAATCTTAAGATAATTTTTTTAAAAGTCAGAGTTTATTTAAATAATAATTGGCGAACAGCACTAGAAATGTTAACTGAGCTCCAGAGAAAAGAGTTCAGTTCATTTGGTCATGGTTTTTGTGTTTTCAGGCCAAAATATCATTAATCATTGTGAAAACAGATTAATGGAAAAAAATTCCTGTAACAAGTTACATGAAGCTTCTACAATTTATTCATCATTCAACCCAGTTACCTTACAGTACAGAATTTGAGGTTATTAATCTACATTTTATAAAGAATAAGGCAGTTTCTTCAAAGTTTTTCATTTTGAGTTGAGTTCTGTCATTGAAGAACCTCAAACTGCTTTCTGCTGTTTTGTAATGATAGTGTCAAGTAAACAGTTCAAAAACTCCATTCAGATACCACTGTTCCCCAGCTTCATGGAACCCTGAAGACTTACTTTTGCTAACATAAGGAAATAAAAACACAGAAACAACGTTGTAAATGTAGCTTGGTTATGTTGCATTTCTCTTCCAAGGTCTTGGCCCTTGGAACTGTATCCATGTCCTCAAAAATTCCATGTATGCATAGAAATTTCAGTTCTGTATCTATAACCACAGAAATCTAGTAACTATTGGCCATAATTGTGAATAAAACTCTGTTCATTGAGCCAAAGAGTTTTAAAATAATGACTTGGTGACATGGGAACATCCTGAGAAACAGTATGCATAGTCCTTTGTCAAGCCCATAGTTTAAATGACGTATAGTGACAATCCATGGATACAGACATTCCTTTAAAAAGTAACTCAGTAGATATATGCCACTGTTACAGAACCTGAATGTGGGATGATTTTGATGTTGTCTCAAGTTGATTTCATGTGTTTGTGAGCTGTTCTTGGTCCTCAGCTCCTAGGTAGGTGCAGTCCCTCCCCAGACTCTCACTGGACTGTTCCTGGAGAGGCGCCTCCCTCTTCTCATCTCCCTATTTGTTCCTAATGCAGACTTGCCCAGCTAGAGGATACCTTCAGTTTTCTCAATCTGTTCCCAACAAGATAGCTTCTGTAGGATCGTTCCTTCATATACTCTGATTTATTGGGAACTGCCTAATGCTCAAAGAGAAGAAATCCTGAGAAGTTCTGTAAGTTATGCTCCAAGCAGGAGTTACTTTCCTATTACCTCAAGGTATCCTTGTTGAGAAATGATGAAAACAAATTTTAAGAGAACTATCAAGTCTAGACCAGAGAGCGCTTTGATGGGAGTATTTCCATTATATACCTCCTCCCCATCAGAAGCAGGCAACTTATCACTGTGAACTTGGTATTTCCATCAAAAGTCACAGACGTGGAGAGAATTGAGAAGGTCAAATGGATCTCTCCTGGCAGATCTCATCTCTTGGTCCCATGTCTGTCATGGAAGAGAAAACCAAGAGAGGCAAGGAAATAGAATAAGGTCAGTCAGCCTTGCAGCCCAGAGTGGTGATGTCTCAAGACCAATGCAATAGTGGTTAACTTTCACCAACTGGGTTAGGTATGCTTTTGTTCCTTAATATTGTAAAAAACTTACCTGCAAGTCTCATGTATTTTTCTTATTTTTTCTCTTGCGCTATCTGCTAAAATGAGCAAATGCCCCAACTGTATTTTCCAAAGAAAAAGAACTATTAATAGTTTATAGCCTGTCATATGAGTTATGTTTCAAAGTAAGGCTGAAACTTTCAATAGCTTTGGGAAAAAACAATGTAAAACACAGAAAAGTTGTACAATATTAACTGTTTTTAAAAAAGTGTTGGTACATTATTGCATTGAGTATACGTGTAATAGATTGAATATATTAGTTCTAATCTCACTTTTGATTTTGGGAGCCCAAAATGAAGTGGTGTTTTCAGGTTTATACTTTTTTTTTAGTCAAATGTTGATATACTTGCGAGGCATGTTGTTTGTCTATTTAATATTTTTATCACCTTGAATTTGTGTCTCCTCCAAGCATTAAACATTGTTCTCAATACTATGGATCTTAAAATCCTTATTTTAAAAAATGACAGTGTGACTACATTGTTTAACCTTTATTTTCTTTTTTGTGGTACTGGGGATGGAACCCAGGGGCATTCTACCAGAGCTATACCACCAGCCCTATTTTATTTTTTCATTTTGAAACAGGGTCTCACTAAGCTGCAGAGAGCTTCGCTAAGTTGCTGAGGCTGGCTGGGAACCTACAGTCCTCCTGTCTCAGCCTTCCAAGTACTGGGATTACAGGTGTGCGCCATCATGCCCGGCTTAACCTGTATCTTAATTTGTGGTGGTTGACTAAATTTTATAGTTCCTGAAAGAGTGCCTTCACCCAGCTGCACTTTGCCTTGTGTATATAAAAGTGTAATTTGGAGCAATACATCTGCTTTAAAGTCAAGATCAGGTGCACTGCATCAAAACAACTGCTGTAACATAGCAAGATTTCTCAGTGTAATCTTAAATGTCTAAACTGCTGAACAAAAGGAAGGCTAGAACATCATTTGTATAGTTAAATAATACTAAAGATAACATACTTTTGACAAATTGTTCCTAAAAGTTAAATACATTTCTTCTTATGAAATGTGGATTGTGAAAGCCAATCAATTAAATATGACTTAAAACACAAACCAGTTTAAAAAACAAAAAACAAAAAAAATCAAAAACTAATGAAGCCGTGGGTGGTGGTACATGCCTGTAATCCCAGTACTTGGGAGGCTGAGACAGGAGGATCTCAGGTTTAAGGCCAGCCATCCACAACTTAGTGAGACCCTGTTTCAAAATAAAAATAAAATAAGGTTGGGGGTGTAGCTCAGAGGTAGAATGCCCCTGGGTTCAATACCCAGTACCAAAAAAAAAAAAACAAAAACAAAAACAAAAACTCCACAACCCAAAAAGCCAAAAAACAAAACTAATGGTCTTTTAAAGTAACTTGTATGACTAAAAAAAATTTTATGATGAACATATTAACTCATGAGACACAAGCCAGTATAACACTTTTATTTGATATAAATAAGAGTAAAGTGATTTACTGTTCAGTAAACAAAATAGTAAATTGAACCCTAATATAATTTCTTAAAAGCTTGATTCAAGCAGGGAAATAGCCTGTGGTGATTTCTCATTTAGCAGAATAACAGTTTAATTTTTATCCTCTTTGGGCCTTATCCTACATAATCCCAAATTTTTAAAAAGTCTGCCCGTGTGACTGCAGTAATACAAATAGCCAGGAATATGTCCTACTTTCCTGAGTTATTAGAAAGTCATCTGTCTTTCTACAGGAATATCCACAGCAATGCTTGTACTGTGAATTTAAAACTTGCCACTGGATGGCTCATTTTAAAAGGAGAAAATTATACAGGTGCAAACAAATTATAAAACAGGCTTAGCCATTTCTCTTATGCTACAAAGCTTTTGTACTTAGAAAACTTTAAAAGCTGGGTGTGGTGGGGCACGTGCCTGTAATCCCAGCACTTGGGAAGAGGATCACAGGTTCAAGGACAGTCTCAAGAGATTTAGTAAGAACCTCTTTTTTTTTTTCTTTCGGTACTGGGGATTGAACCCAGGGGCATTCTACCTCCGAGCTACGTCCCTAGCCCTATTTTTTAAAATATGCTTTTTATGGGTGCATTAGAGTCTCACATCATAATGTAAATCATGTCGACAGTGACATACATGCACACAACACTTGATGCCCCCCCCCAGCTGCCTCCCCATCTCCCCCCTTCTCCATACAGAGTACTGAGATTGACATTGGTATTTTCAACATATGTACACATAGCCGATGGTAGTAATTCCTTCAATGAACCTCATTTTCCCCCTCCCCTTCCCTTAGTCCACATCCCTGGCTCCACTGAGGTTTCTCCTCCGTTATCTGGAGTCCCTCTGGTATCCCGATTACGCCCTAGCTTTCACATATTAGAGAAAACATATGACCCTTCACTTTCTGTGACTGGCTAATCTCACTTAACAAAATGTTCTCCAGGTCCTTCCATTTTCCTGCAAATGTCATAATTTTGTTCTTTATTGCTGAGTAGAATTCCATTGTGTGGATATCCCATAATTTTGTAATCCATTCCCAGAGATCCAGATTCCCAGTGGTGGTCTCTTTAGAGATAATTTATTGTATAAATATACCACATTCTATCCAGTTATTAGTTGATGGGCATTTTTACTTTTTCCACTTTTTGGCTATCATGAATAATGCTGCTATGAACATTCATATACACGTTTCATACACATGTATTTTTAATTATCTTGATTATAGACCCAGGAGCAGAATTGCTGAATCATATAGTAACTCCATGTTACCTTTCAAGGAGCTCAGAGTCTGTTTTCCAAAGTGATTGCAGATATTTTAATTCCCACCAGCAGTATATGAGGACTCCAATTTCTCCACAACTTCACCAACATTTTTTATTTCCTTTTTAAATTATAGCACTGTAGTAGAAGTGAAGTGATGTCTCATTGTAATTTTGATTTGCATTTCCCTGAGGACTGACTTGAGCATCTTTTCATGTGCCAAGTGGCCATTTGTTAGAGTGGTTTTTGCATCTTAAACTGCTGACACATCCAGAAACATATTCAAAACTCAAGTATATTTTCAGTGTTTAGGCAATGATTTCAATGTGACTTTCTTTGCTTTCTACAACATACCATGCTCTGTCTTCTAATATTTTGCTCAAGTACTGTACATACAGTCTAACTTGGCTTTGAGCTGTTCATTGTTAAGCCTAAACTTAATGCACAGAGATTTGAAAATCCTTCAAAATAATGTAATAGTTAAGAGTTTGCTAAAGCAAGTGTTTTTTCTAACTCCTTTAGCTGCAGATTGCCTTGAGTAATCATCATCCGGATTGTATCCTGTAGGAGAAAGGGAAATTTGGTCATCACTTTACCAGGTTAAACAAGGTACAATCCTACAATTTTATTTGTTAAATTCAAGAACCAGTAGTGAGCTGGCCATGGTGGTGCACACCTTAATCCCAGTACTTGGGAGGCTGAGATGGGAGGATTGCAGGTTCAAGGCCAGCCTCAGCATTTAGTGAGCCCTTGTTTCAAAATAAAAAGGGCTGGGGTGTAGCTGGTGGGCTGGGAGTGTCATTTAGTGGTAGAGCATGGGATTAACATGCACAAACCATGGGCTCAATCCCATCACCCTGCCCCCCCCACTTAAAACAAAATCCATTAGTTGGAACGGCTGCATATTAGGAAAGCCAAAAACTAGGTGCTATACCAGTTCATAAAAGCCAGGTGATGTTACTACTGTATAGATTCATCAGCTTAAAATTTTAAAATATCAGTTGAGTGCAAAATCTGCACCATTACAATGATGTACCATTTCAGTGACATTTATATTCCAAGATGTTTGCTAAACTTTTTTTTTAAATCCACCGATCAATACAAGAGAGGCTGCTCTCACCACGATCTTGTTCTCACCTCCTCGGTGGCACTTTTATTTCTTTTGAATTCTTCCCTTGCCCAGTCCTTCAGGTACTTGCGATCAGAATCATTTGGAACTTGCCGAATTGCTTGCAATATCCTTCTGTACAGAAGAAGAACTTGTTGCCTTCTCATGAACTGTGCAGGGGAGGGGAAATGGCAATTAGAACTGCACAAATCACCAGCTCTATTTTATCAAACCAAACTGTAAGTAGACGACGTCTCTGGTACTCGATTTTGGAAAGAAGAAAAGCTTTTTTTTTTTTTTAAATAAAGCGGCAAGAAGGAAGCTCAGTTGGACGTTTGCTTTACTCCTTTGTCAAACCTAACAATCTTTAAAATCTAGAGCTCACCCCCTTTCTCGGCAGGAAAACGGTTGCGGGTCTCCCAGACGCTGTAACAGTAACAGCATTTTCCTAAACGAGCGCAGATGTTAAGATCCTTAGGTAATCTTACTTCTTCTTTACCATAATTCAGTACAACAAACAGAGCACTCTGCCATGGCCACCGGGCAACCAAGGCTTGGGTCTGGGCCCCTAGAAACAAGCCCGGCCCCTCGCCCGGCAGGAAGCCCCGCCCCCAGGGCGTGGGGCCAATCACAGGCGCTGTGCGCGCGGGTCAAGACCCCAGGCCCCGCCCCGGTCGCCCGAGACCCACGCGGGCAGGATGGAGCATCGAGAAACTCAGAGCGCGGGACGCCGCTCCAGAGAGAACTGCTGGTACCTGCTTTAGGGTCAGCGTCGCTGGAGGCAAGCGGGAAGGGACCATTTCCGTTACCAGGGCCCCGCCGGGAGCCTCACTGCGCGGGAGCGGAAGTGAGGTCACGTCCGGGGGCGGGGCGAGCGCGGTTTCCTGGGAGACGGCGTGCGGGTTGTGCGTGCTGTCTGATTGGGAGTTAAGCCCAGGAGTTTGGAATGAGCTCTCGGCTGTACGGCTTGGGCCGGGAGTTTCACCTGGCTCAGTCTGAGGCTTTTCAAAGGTTGATGGGCTAACAGTTCCGGCGTCATAAAGTTGTGACAACGAAGTCAGAATGGAAAGACATTTGGAACAGTTCTTGGCCTGTGACGTGGTTAAGAATTTATCAAGCCAGGCATGGCGGCGCACGCTTGTAATCCTAGTACTTGGGAGGCTGAGACAAGAGGATTGGCCGGTTCAAAGCCATCCTCTGCAAGTTAGGCCCTCCGCTACTTAGTGAGACCCTGTTTCAAAATATAGAACAAAAAATAGTGCTGGGGGTGTAGCTCGAAGGTAGAATGTCCCTGGGTTCAATCCCTGGTACCGCAATATATATATATATATCCGGGCGTGGTGGCGCACACTTGTAATCCTAGTACTTGGGAGGCTGAGACAGGAGGATCACAGGTTCACGCCAGCCTCAGCTACTTGTGAGGCCCTCCGCAACTTAGTGAGACCCTGTTTCAAAATAAAGGATAAAAAAATAGGGCTGGGGGTGTAGCTCGGGAGTAGAATGCTCCTGGGTTCGATCCCCAGTACTGCAATAAAATAAGATGAGATATAAGATAAAATAAAATAATAAAATAAATAAAATAAAATAGGGCTGAGGGTGTAGCTCGGAGGTAGAATGCCCCTGGGTTCCATCCCCAGTACCAAATACACACACACACACACACACATATGTATATTTGCATATACATATATATATATGCAGCTGGGTGTGGTGGCCCGCATCGCTCCTGTTATCCCAGTACTTGAGAGTTTAAGACAGGAGGATCACAGGATGGAGGACAGCCTCAGCAATTTAGCAAGACTCAGCAACCTAGCAAGACCCTGTTTCAAAATAATTAAATAAGGCTGCGGGTGTAGCTTGGAGGTAGACTGCCCCTGGGCTCAATCCCCAATACCAGAAAATAAAAAAAATTAAGTGGAAGCTAAATTGTTTTTGGAGGGGGAGAAAATTAGTGTGCTGTTTTCTAGCCTCTTTAATGTGTATAGTGGAAAAGACTAAAGTTTGAAATGTTATTTCTTTTTTAAGTTTGTGTCCTGTACTTTTTAGGGGGAATTGGAACCCAGGGGCATTCTACCTTCGAGCTATATATACCACCAGCCCTTTTGACACAGGGTCTAGTTCAGTTGCTGAGGCTGGCCTTGAACCTGAGATCCTCTTGTCTCAGCCTCCAAAGTGCTTGAGTTACAGGTGTACACCACACCTGGCAGTGTCCTGCACTTTTTCCCTCATTCTTTTCCCAAGCATTTTCTTTGGAGTGGTTGTCATCATTATGGTTTGTTGTAACAAGACTTTTAAATGTTTGTGCCATTAGGATTTTAAGCATTTTTCATCACTATTAACAAGAAACTGAACACCCCTACATTTCAGGCTTTTACATCCTCCTCGTTTTTTCCCCCACAACACATCCTTAGGTTATACATTTGGTAGTGAGACTAGGGCATCTTTGCCATATTATTTTCCAAATAGTATAGAATTAAAGCAAAATCCAAAATGATCCAGCTACCTATTTACTGAGCATTTGAGTACTTTGCCTGTTGAAATCCTGGTGCTCTTTTCCTAGCTATGTTCTAGCTACTTCTGCCGATGTAAATCGTATCCACCTTGTGGTTGTATCATGTACATGTATCTCGGTTGTATCATGTAATGTACTAAGAACAGGCCCAGGCACACCTAAAGAACTCTAATCCTTAGCTTGTTTACCAGGCATTGTATGAGTGATACTAGTTTTCAAATTTTGTCTAACAGATGGGCACTAACAATTCATTGCTGATTTACTTTTCTAAGTACTAGTGAAGTCAAACCTCCTTTGGCTTTTATAATTATACTGATTTTGTGAATTGTCTGTTCATGACTTAGGGCCATTTATGCCAGTCAGGACTTTTATTCTAGTTTTTTTTTATGGGCTGTATGCTCTGTTTTATACATACAATTTTAAGTCTCTATACTATTACTTGTATTTTTTGTTTTAGATTCCAGTTTCATTTCCCATTCAGGACTTTGCAACTCTTTAAAATTGTTAAAATACTTATTCCATGTAGAATTTTAGTTTATGGCATAATGTGGACCCAAGTTATTTTCCAGCCACTAAGCTATAATTTCAACACCATTTACTAAGTAATTCATTCCCTTTCCAGGGCTTTGTGATTCCTTTTTGACCATATGGTAAATTCTTTTAGGGTCTGAAAAATCTGTCCGGCTTGTTTTATCTTGGACTAATATCATGGTTTTAATTTTCTTTGCATGTTATGTTTTATTATCTGGCAGGACTCTGTAGCTTCTTGTAAAAATCTACTAGTGTTTTATATGACCTTTAGAAATGTTTTGTATCATTCCTAAATCATCTTAGGATCTTTATTGGAATTCTGAATTGGTGTTGGGTCTATTAATATGAAGAGACATTTTTATACATTTTTGCCTCCAGAAATAATTCACTCATATTAGACACAAGTAATTACTGTCATGAACTATAGTCTTTGTCCTCAAAGATTCATATCTGGGGCAGGAAAACCTGTAAGTTCAGAGCTCATTTTCCCCAGAAGACCTATCTGAGCTAGGTGTTTGTCAGAAAGGCAAAGTAGGCAAGAAGGTTCTAGACAACACATGGAACACTGGCAGCTTGCTATGCTTAGATCAGTGGTGGGGAAGTTGGGAGGGAAGGGTCAGGAGAGTCCAGCAAGAACCTCAAACAGTATCCTCTTTCCAACAGGGAGCCCTGAAGGGACTTTCAGGTGGAGAGGTTTTAGAAAGATCTCCTTAGATGTTGTGAGTAGAAAGAAGCAAGCAAATACAAATGATTAGTTGGGATATCATTGAACTAGCGCAGGCTAGAGTCCAGAAGTTATACCAGATAGATGATTAATTGGGTTTTGGAGAGAGATGGAAGTAAAGCACATGTACAGGTTGAATTCCATGTTTGGAAACAGTATGGCTGTTAAGAGTGGTCAATGTGGATGGGGAATTTTGGAGAATGAACAGGTTTGTAATGGAATAACACTGGCATTTTGAACTTGATGTATTTGAAGTGTGTCGCCCAAGTAGAGCTCCAGCAGACATCTGACTAAGTCTTGGTGATGGTCCTGTAAGATTGTATCACCTAGTGAGGTCATAGCTGTCTTAGTTGTGCAAGTATCATGTTCTGTACTTACACAATGAAAACACTTAACGCCACATTTCTTAGAATGTGTCCATTGTTAAAGGACCCATGACTGTAATTGAGAATGCCAAAGAGTAGCCTTGTTGGACTTCTGGATAGATACTTTTGTTGGTCTTTTGTTTAGATGATGGTTGATACTGTGGGAGTGGTGAAGTTGTTACAATAGCATGTGGAGCATTTGTGCTCTGCTCACTCCTTAAATGTCAGAATTGAGCCGGCATGGTGGCACACGCTTGTAATCCCAGTGCTTGGGAGGCTGAGACAGGATTGCAGGTTCGCGGCCAGCCTCCGCAACTTAGTGAGGCCCTCCACAAGTTAGTGAGACCCTGTTTCAAAATAAAGAATAAAAAATAGGGCTGGGGGTGTAGCTCAGAGGTAGAATACCCCTGGGTTCCATCCCCAGTACCACACACACTAAAAAAAGGATCTTACCTAATTTGGTCAGAGACTGTGTAGCCGGGGACAGGAAGAGGAGGCAATGGGGCACAAATGTTAGCACAGTTAGCAGTAACATAGGCAATTCATATATCTTTATTCTGTAAGCCCTGAGGGCAGCCAAGACCCTCAGTGTCTTTAAGTCAATCAGGCATATCATGCTTCTAACCCTGAGCCAAGGCTCTGCCCCGTCAGTTCCTGATGGACTCCTTTCCCAGCGCAGGTTGCAGGCGTACTCTTGGGTACCTGCTTACCAGAATTCCTGTCCCAATCCCCACAAGCCACCCCTGGGCATCACTTTGGGTATGCCAGGTGGGAAGCCACCCCTTAGACCTACCAATTAAAGGTAAATATAGTATAGAATGCATCATTGTCAATGCTGCTGTCTTTGCCTATCAAACCAACCCTGCTGGAAGACTAATTAAAATTCCTGCTCCACAGCTGAGCACGGTGGTTGCAATGCCTATAATCCCAGTACTTGGGAGGCTGAGACAGGAGGATCACAGGTTTTAGGCCAGCCTCAGCAACTCAAGACCCTGTTTCAAAATAAAAATTAAATAAAATAGGGCTGAGGGTATAGCTTAGAGGTAGAATGCCCCTGATTTCAACCCCCAGTACAAAAAAATAAAGTTTAAAAAATTCCTGCCCCATAGAGGGCTTTGGTCAATGAAATGCTGAGTGGAAGAGATGTGTTATTATGAAGCTTTAGGAGCCACTGTGTGGTTCTGCCAATGCACACTTTGCCAGCACGTTGCAGTGTGCACCACATCATAGACACGAACCCTTACTGTATTAAACCTCTGCTGCAGGGTCATGTTAGTAGATAAAGTGACTGATCCAGCAAACAAGACCAACCCCCCAGCACACCTTTTACAATTTTCTGTTGTATTCCGTTAAGAGTGATTACAATTACCGCAACAATGGTATATGTTTTAATAGTTTTCAGAATATAAGCTGCATAGCTTTTTAGAATAAAAAATAATGATGCTATAAGTTCAGGTACATGCTTTAGGACACTTGGTTAAACAACAAGCAATCTGTGTCTTTGATGACCACCATATAAGGGTGGCAGACTTCACAGTGTAACTTGAAAACAGACATGGAGATAGATGAGTATGTCATGACACGTTGCCTACAAAAGAACATCCTGATAGAAAATTAAATAGAACACAGCACAGTTTCAAGTATTCAAGCACTGCTTTCTGGCCAAGTAATAACTGCCTAAAACCACTGATGTGTTGTGAGTAGGGAAACCATCTAGATGTAGCTGCTTAGTTCTTGTGGACACAGTATTTCTTTTGCAGAATGATACTGGCTCAGTCTAGCTTGAAAGCAGTGTGAGGAATGATTCTTCCCCTTAGCTGTTAGAAAGAAAGGAAAAAAAAAAAAACGAACAAAATTAAAGAAATAAATTACTACAACCATAGGGACTATGGCACTGAGAGAATGGAATAAACAAAGGGAAAAGCATCTTTCCATCATTGCATAGTCTCCCGAAGCAGCAAAAGTGATGGAGGGCATTGAAACGCCACTTCGTTTTTACGTAGCTCAAATGTTGCTGAACTTGGGTTCCCATAATGTCCAGTTGCTTTATGAGAACACATACAGCATCAGCCTCTTGCTAAGAGATGTTAGTTCTTTTCACAATAAGCATAAGAAAATGCACACTCAGGTTCTCCAGAAAACTGTAGCTGTCTCAATCATATGACAACTTTTAGGTCCACACCGTGGGCTTGCCAAGACAGAGCTTAAAGCAGGATCAAAAGGGCAGTTCCTTTTAGTCCTTTGTTTAAAGGGCTGGCACAGTCCAGTCCCATGCTCTTGGAAGCGGCTCAGAGGCATCCAGGGCTCCTGCAAGGGGGAAGCAGGTGGCTGGGCTCCAGGAGGAGGGCGTGTGCTCCCTCGTGAGGAGACAGGAGCAACGCTGCTGCTCGTGTTCGTTCTCTGCTCCAGGCTTGTTATGAGGAACTAAGCCCAGGCAGAGCAAAGAGCCTGAGAACTTGCACTAAGCTCTGAAAGCATGCTATAAGACAAAATATACATTGCAAAGAAATATGTCTGTTGGATGAATCTTTTTTTTTTTTTGTACTGGGGAGTGAACCCAGGGGCATTCTACCTCCGAGCTACACCACCCCAGTCCTATTTTTTATTCTTTATGTTTGAAACAGGGTCTCACTAAGTTGCGGAGGTCCTCACTAAGTAGCTGAGGCTGGCCGCAAACCTGCAATCCTCCTGTCTCAGCCTCCCAAGTACTGGGATTACAAGCGTGCACCACCACGCCCAGCACTGTTGGATGAATTTTTAAAGTTAAATCCAAGATGAAAGAGTATCATATTGTAGAGTGGTGCACTCAGAAACAGTTGTCCAAAAGGGAGCATCCAGGTAAGATGTGTGACATTCTGACAGTGGTTAAAACAGTCTCATTTTGGACTGTTCTTTTTGTTCTATGGGTGATCACAGGCTGTCACCAACTCAAACCACTGCCTGAGGGCATCACTGAGGGTCTCAGGAAGTGCATTCACATCTCGAAGAATGATGTAGAAGGGGAAGGGGAACTCCTCCATGTAGGATCGGATTTCAGGCATCTCTCCAGGTCCTTTAAAGATTGGTACTTTAATGTCCAAGATAGAATCCTGTCAACAAAAGACATTTGAAAGAAAAAGAAAAGTCAGCATCCTTGGCTAGTTTTACTGTTGATAATTTTTAAGTCTCCTGTGTTTTTTTCAGAACTCTCATTAAGAAGAGACAGATCTCTTTCTTTCTTTTTTTTTTTTTTTGTGGTACCTGGGATTGAACCCAGGGGTGTTCTACCTCCGAGCTACACCCCCAGCCCTATTTTTTTTATCCTTTATTTTGAAACCGGGTCTCATGAAGTTGCGGAGGGCCTCACTAAGTATGAGGCTAGCCGCGAACCCGGATCCTCCGGTCTCAGCCTCCCAAGTACTGGGATTACAAGCGTGCGCCACCATGCCCGGAGAGACAGATCTCTTTCTGAGTGCCCCTTCCAGGAGAATGGACACTAAAGGGAGGAAGAGTGATAAACAAGAAAGTCTGCTCTCCCTACAATGGTGTCTTCATTCTCTGCTTGGAATAATTCCCGTCAATTGTCATCCTGTTATCACAGCATTAATACGACCCAAATGACAGTTTCCCCAAGAGCAGATCTGCTCTGTGGGCATATTTTACTAAGCTGGCTAATGCTTCCTGCTGTGAGGAGTGCTGCTCAGACAGTGTGGGAAGGGCTGGTCTCTATTTAAAAGTGGCCAGGGCTGCAGTCTGTTGTATAGAGGGCAATTATGACCCAGACGATGGTTTCTGTGGTCTGCGTGGATCTTGGCTTTCCCACTCATCACCTGTAACCTTTCTAGGTTCCAGTCTTTCACTGTAAAGTGGGAAGAATGATCCCTACCTTACTAGTTATTGTGAAGACCAAGAAAATACAAAGGTACCTCTGACAGAATACCGTGAATGCTAGGAATTCTCAATATGATGGATGGAGCTACCCAAGCTGTATTTTAGATAGGACAGGTTGAGGCTGTGCGTGGTGGCACATGCCTATAATCCTAGTACTTGGGAGGCTTAGACAGGAGGATCGCAGGTTCGCGGCCAGCCTCAGCTACTTAGTGAGGCCTTGTTTCAAAATAAAGAATAAAAATATAGGGCTGGGGTGTAGCTCAGAGGTAGAATGACCCTAGGTTCAATCCCTAGTACTGCAAAATAAATAAATATATATATATATATATATATATATATAGATAGATAGATAGATATAGATATATAGATATAGATAGGACAGGTTGAAGGGAATCCCTTTATCTCCAGAAAATGTGGCTTTTAGCAGTCACTTACCCGTGAATTAGGATTGTCTAACACAACAAAAATGACAAAGATGTTTGCATTCTGGGCAGCCTGAACTGCTGCCAGGACCCTTTCTTTACCCTCGAGGAAAAGGCCTCGTCCATCAGAGACGATCAGAAGGAGTTGTGCAGTCTCTGTAGAACACGTTGAGAGGAAGGAAGGGAATGAAACAAAAATCCATTTTAACACCTAACAAAAACAAATTTTAGCAAAAGCTTTCTCTTAAACAGGGAAAGCATCTCTGAAACCAATGACTTCTGGGCACAAACAAAAGGGGCTTTCAATTAGATCTATTACTTAGGAGAAATAAGCCATACCAAGCTTCTGTCAGTACGTTAAGATTTCCCCATAGTGCTTCATGAAATGTCAACTGAACAGCAACACATATTAAAATAACATGTTTATGGCCACAGACTATGACAGTGTTGAGTAGGCCCAAAGAGAGTGCCCAAATCAGAAGCCTGGGATTGTGTCTTAATATACCATGTTCAGATTTATGTCATTTTCTTATACTTATTTTTATTTCTTGATATTGACTCATTTAAGCAAAAAGTAGAAAGGAACCATTAATAGCAAGTAAAATGTTTTAAAACTTTAAGCCCTATGTTTCGAGTTAAAGATTATAGTGCTTGAGCATGGGCTATCTTTCTTTGTCAAGGAAGTTTGGGAAGTGTTGAAAAGATTCTATTTCTCCATGATAGAATCAGGACTGACAACCATGGTTTTCAGAATGTAAGTAGATAAAAATTGGTGTGTTTAGCAAGACATGGGGGCATGTGCCTGTAACCCCAGTATCTGGGAGGCCAAGACAGGAGGATTGTAGGTTTGAGGCCAGCCTTGGCAATTTAGTGAAACCTCATTTCAAAATAAATAAAAAGGGGCTAGAGGTGTGGCTTGGATCTAGAATGCTCCTGGATTCAATATCCAGTACCATTAAAAAAAAAAAAAAGTATGTTTCAGTCCCAAAGTAATTGTGTTGGGTTAGCTGGTTTTTTGATTATGTCCTTCTCAGTCTTCCCCTATTATAGTATTACAGAATGGTATTCATATTTAATTCCACACACCTTGCTCCTTTTACAACTCAACTCAGTCTACCACCTAAGCATATATTAAAGTAGTGTCTAGTGTCCCCATTGATTATAAGCCTCATGAATATGAGTTCAATAGAAATTTCTGAATGAATACTATATAAGTAAAAAATTCCATCAATGCCTAATGGCCCTCCATCTGTTTGTCTTTTCCTGTAGTGCATATACTTTAAAAAAGTGATGAATACAGTGAGGTGAAGCAAAGAGTTTGCAAATACAGAGAAAGGAAAGTGTTTTGTTAACAAAGAGGAAAGAGTGCAGCTCACCTGGACTGATGTTTTGTGAGAGTTGCTGAGCAGCTGCAAACATGTTGGCTACAGACTCTAGAAACTAAACCACACATAGATAATTAGAAAGCTGGGCGGGGGTGTAGCTCAGTGGTAGAGTTCTTGCCTAGTGTGCTTGCGGCCCTGGGTTCAATCCCCAGCACCGAAAAAAGGGGATGAGGGGAAAAAAACTATGAGCTTTTCTTTTCATTGTCATAGCAGCTGAAATGACTTCTAACATTGAAGCGATCACCAGATAACTATCTTAGGTCTAATAAGCAATCAAGTTGTCCCTTCTAGCTAGCTGGAGAATAGGAAGGGCGATCTTTGTATTATGTGGCATTTAACCTTGAATACAGGCATTCTCTATCAAAGACAAGACATGTGTCACTGGTAAATCACCCCACTCGTGTTCTGCAAGACACCCCAAAGGAAAAGAAATACTTCCCTGGGGAACCAGAAGTCAATAAATAACATGAACAAAACAGCTGTCTTCTTCAAAAATATAAAATAACTGAGCAAAAAATAGGGCAAATTTAGACTGGGAACTAGGACAGAATATTACCTCCTGCTCTGTTTTGTCATCCTGAACAAATCATTGGCTTTATTTCACGTTTTTTCTGCAGTCTAAATAGGAGCATGAGTTGGACTTGACCAACCTGATAGGGTACCAGGAGATATATTTATTTTTTCAAAATGTTGCAAACCATTCAGAAAAAAATGATCAGCCAGAAAATCAATGTTGCTAAGTCAAATAATCTTTGAGGAACTAAGAAAAGTCACACTAGGAAGCTTCTATTTTAGTGGTATACAGACTGAGGCTTAGGACTAATCTGGATTTTCAATTTTGCCTGTCCTAAATACCATGTTATGCATTTTCAATACCAGCACAAGTAACTGTGCGAATTCACCAGCATACCTGAGCAATCTTGGTTTTCTTTTGTTGGAATCTGCAGAGCCGTAGAATCCGGGACCCCGAGTAATCACTGAATGGTTCGTGGAATGGGTGTAATAGTTTTACTGATTCTCCAAAACTTGGGGGGAAAACCCAAATACAATGGGAGTTATTTTGTTGTCACATGATCAAAATAATAAGGCTAGGAAAGTGTTTTCTCCATGGAATTAAAAGGCAATCTTACCTGCACACTGCAATCTGACCCACTTCCAGGAGGGTTAGAGCATTCCCAATCACGGCCAATGATTCAAATGCAAGCTATGAAATAGAAAGTGAAGGGTTTAAGAGTTCAGAAATCTTTTATTTTTGCGGTACCGGGGATTGAACCCAGGGGCGTTCTACCTCCGCGCTACGCCCCCGGCCCTATTTTTATACTTTATTTTGAAACCGGGTCTCACGAAGTTGCGGAGGGCCTCACTAAGGAGGGAGAGAGAGAGAGAGAGAGACAGGGAGAGAGAGAGCGAGAGAGCTGAGGCTGGTCGTGAACCCAGATCCTCCGATCGCTGCCTCCCAAAGTACTGGGATTACAAGCGTACGCCACCATGCCTGGCTCCAGAAATCTTTTAAACTAGCACCTCCCAACCTTTTTTTATATTAAGACTTTCACAGAAAATATTTTTTGGTATGGCACACAGATGAATAATATTACTGAGGCTATTCACAGTCATAATCAACCTAGAGGTTTTAGTGGCCTTGGGCCCTCTCTGGTACCACAACGCTGAAACCCAGAATCCATTGCACTGGTGGGAATGGTCTGTTCTAGACATCATTTAATGAAAATGATTTTGAGAAATATGGTCCATAAATTAATTTTTCTTTCCTTTTTTGGGGGTCCTATATAAAAGGTAATCTTTTATGGGTAACAGAATTTAAAAACCCATTTAAAGTTCATGAGTAAGCTGGACGCAGTGGTGCACGCCTATAATTCCAGTACTTGGGAGGCTGAGACAGAAGGATTGTAGGTTTGAGGCCAGCATGCGATAACTTAGCAAGACCCTGTTTCAAAATAAAGTAGGGCTAGGGATGTAGAATGACCCTAGGTTCAATCTCCAGTGCCAGAAAAAAACAAAAAACCAAAAAAACAAAACTCATGAGTAAAATAAAAATGTAGAGCTATATCAGAAAATTTTATTAACACCTGGACAAATGACAGCATAGTTTTAAAATTTAGTGTAAGAAGCACTAAACTAAGTGTTCTACATACATTATTTCATTTAATCTTCATAACTCCATGAGGTATTACTATAATCCTCATTTTTCAGAAAATGAAGTTGACACTGAAGAAGTAAATTGCCCAAAATCATGTGATAGCATGGAGAGGTTACTTTCTTTTTCCAGCAGAACATACATACACACTTTAGATTGCTCACTGGCTTCAGATACCGTGTTGTGCATAGTCTTAAAGAATAGTACATTATTTTATGGGAAATAAAACATTGTCAGATTAACTTATTCTGTAGCTAGATAATAGAACAATAGAGTTAAGAAACTATTGTTTAAAACAATTTAAAACACCTACAATAATAAGGGACCAAAGTATCTGAGACATCTAAAGTTTCCCCTTTAAACTCAAAATTTATGTCTTCTCAAACATGGTTATAATAGTCTTTTGCCAGACCATGGTGACCCATGGAATGTAGTTTAAAGTTCATTTTCCATCAAACTGCCATGCATTTCTCTTCCTTACCTGTTTGGTATGATTGTCTACCATGCTGGAAGAGTCATCAATAGCTAAACAAATCTGATACTGGCGTTTGCTAGGCTTGGTCCTTCGAAGCCAAATTTTGTCTTTCCGAAATTGACTGGCAATGTATGGAATGATCTTCCGTATGTTCAGTCGTTTCCCTGTTCGATAGTCTCCTCTATTAAATTTACCCAAACAGGAGCAAAAATTAGTTAACAGGTGCTTATCCCTTAGAATTTATTTAAGGACAAAAATCACATTAATAATACCTTAATACCTGTACCAAGTGAAATGTTACTGTCAGTTAAGAACTAAAGACCAGTATCCTCTTGACCTCCAGCCAGAAACACTGGTCATGTATGTGGCAGTAATAATTAGTTCCTTCCAGAAAAAACAAGACACATTTTTAAAAAAATCAGGAAAAATGTTCACAGAGAATACAAAGTCTTGGACTCTGTTTTAAACCATGACTTTGGAGGCTTCTCACTCTAGAGATAGCCTGCACTCTCTCTTTTCCTTTGAGTGCATAATCCTTGCTTTCCTAAATCTCTGCTTGTGCCTCAATCAAAATTAAATAAACATGACTTGGACACGTCCTTGAAAAGAGCTAGGTGAGCCAGCTGCAGCAGATGGGCAGTACCACACCCAAAGGCTCGGCCCGTTTCCCATTTCATAATAATAAGGAAAACTGCCTTCATACCAAATATCACAGAAACCCTGTGGCAGAGATCACAAAAGAAAACAGGGTAAGGAACACCATACTGGTGCCTATATAGCAAAAGTGGCAACCTTCAAGCCAACACCATAAATGGTTCAGTGCTGAGCACAACAGAACTTTCTGCTGACAACGTCATCTTTTTGGGTACTGTGAGGGCTTCCTCCGATGGGGAGACTTACTTCAGCTTGGCTGCCTGGGTAGGCTCCAATATGAGACGCAGCTGCTCACACAACTGTTGTGAAAGAGGTGAGGTTAAGACCAGGTAATTCTGCCACATCTCAACTGCAGCCTTCTCCTGGGACAATAACAACAAAATGTAAGTTACCCTTAGAAATCAAAGTCAACCAAGTCATTACAGCAAGATGAAGGCCTGAATCAAAGTAGAAAAAACAACTTGCATGAACCTTCTCAACAGAAGCACCTTAAAAGCTTCTCTCAGCAAGCTGCTATCTAATTCACTTAATTAAAAATGTTGTCTCAAGCTGGGCATGGTGGCACACACCCGTAATCCCAGTATTTGGGAGGTTGAGACAGGAGGGTCACAGGTTCGAGGCCAGCCTCAGCAACTTAACGAGACCCTCAGCAACCTAGCAAGACCCTGTTTCAAAACAAAAAATAATAGGGCTGGGAGTGTAGCTGAGTTAGAGTGCTCCTGGGTTCAATTGCCAGTTCCGCACATACACATACAAAGTTGTCTCCCTTTCCTCCCAAACTTAGTTCCAGGTTAGAACAATTTTGTGACCAAATCAATGCCCTATTCACATCACCTACAGAGTATAACCTGTACCCTTCATATGGGGGGGCAGATGTGAAAGTAATTTTGGTGCCAACAGATCTAGCCAGGTATTCATGGGCTCTCAGTCATGTTTCAAGAGTAAAATAGACAAGTGCAAACATACTCAACAATGTGCATATTTCCTGGACACAAGTCCCATGATTTCTCTATCAATGATGGCAAAGTGCTCAATACATATATGTAAGTGGGGATGATGGTGATAATATAAACTAAAAACATGTATGTATAGTGTAAATTTTTTAATTTTTTTGCAGTACTGGGTATAGAACCCAGGGGCATTCTACCTCCAAGCTACACCCCTACCCCTATCTTTTATTCTTTATTTTGAAACAGGGTCTCACTAAGTAGCTGAGGCTGGCCACAAACCTGCAATCCTCCTGTCTTAGCCTCCCAAGTACTGGGATTACAAGCATGCGTCACCACGCCTGGCTGTATAGTGTAAATTTAGGATGCAGAATCAATATAAATGAAACTCTTGATTAATCCACACAGCCAGCAAGAATCTGGTAGCCTGTTCTCAGGTCGGCACAGAATAGACTTTTGGCCAGGTTTTCAACCACTGTCACATCTACTACATACGTTATAGAGCCAGCAGCAGAAATCAAAGGAAATAAACATCAGTTTCTCTGTTTAATAAAGCTACACATTTAGTTCAAAGTGGGCAGAAAGCAATGAATAGACTTATGCTTTAGGACTGTAATTATATTACCCATGTGCCTTTTACAAAGGTAATTGTACCTAAAAACCTATTGAGTTGGCAGTATCTTAAAAAAGTCAAGATATTTTATGAAAACCAAAACATAGTGACTTACTTCTTCTGGATTTCCAGATTCATGTGGCTGCCACATTTCCAGCTGTCTCTCCATCTCCTGTCTTAGCTCATTCACATCTTTTAAAAACGGCTGAGGGGAAAAAGCATTGAAAAGAGGTAGTCCAGGTTGTAATTATCAACTTATTATTATCGGCTGCCTTCCTCCCCGCATTATGAACTAAATGCACACAGTCAAATGCCTGAGTCTCCACACTTAAGCAAATTTAATGGCACAATGAGAGGATGCCAAACAACGCAGAGAAAATCTACCCCAGCTAAACAAAAACCAAATACTCTCAATGCATCAAAAATGAAGATGGGTACGCCTGTAATCCCAGTACTTAAGAGGCTGAAACAGGAAGATTACAGGTTCATGGCCAACCTCAGCAACCTTGTGAGGCCCTCTGCAACTTAGTGAGACCCTGTTTCAAAATAAAAAAAATAAATAGGGCTGGTGGTATAGCTCAGAGGCAAAATACCTCTGGATTCAATCCCCAGCACCAAGAAAGACAAACAATGGATGGATTGAAGGAAGGAAGGAAGGAGAAATCTATTCTGCCATTAAGTCAAACTATTAGGGGGGAAACCTCTGTTAAAGGGTTCTTCCTAAATGCAGGCAGTAAGTCGAAGATTCTTGTTACTTAATTGTTCAACTGGATGGTAAGAAAGTGGGCTGTGGAGTCAAGACCGAGGACCACCATTATGGACAAGTTATCGCACTGTGACCCTGGGATTAATTGTTGCAACCGTGTCATCTCGTTAAAGAACACCTGTCACCCAAGAGTAGTCCTAAAAACTTCAATAATTTCCAAAAAATTCCAAACAAGCAGATGTCTTGCATTTACTTTACAATTTAAAATTATGCTTTGTCAATTATTAAAGCAGCAATTTGTGAGAGTTTTGGTACCTGGAAAATCGTATCCATGAGTAACTGATGAGCTGTATGAATGGTTGAATCTTGACTTCTCTCTGGCTTCTCGTTCTCTCTCTCTTTGTAAGATCTATTTGTCCTGGGGTCTTGAAGTTCTTCTGTTTTAACAGTTTGGGTCTCCATCTCCACCTCATCAAAGCCTATTTTCATAAAAGACGGTTTTATTCAACATATTAGCATAAAGACTGAGTTCTTTATTCTTGCCCATCAATCCTAACAATGAATCAAAACTCATTCACTCAACACATTCCCACATACTGATTTCACGTTCTTGCTCTTTCAAGATGGTCAATGCCAAATTCTTACTAATTTCTCTTCCCACCCTGATGTTGAAGGCAGCTGTCATAGGGAGAGGAAATTGGGGGGACTATAGTGTACCGTAACAAGCCTTATAAAACAGTGTGATGCTTTAAGCCATGTGCATGTAGATCTTGATTAAAAACACAGTTTGCGGGCACAGATCAGTGGTAGAGAGCTTGCCTAACATACATGAGGTTCTGGGTTTGATTCCAAGATCAAAAAGAAAAAAAACAGGCCGGGCGTGGTGGCGCACGCTTGTAATCCCAGTACTTTGGGAGGCGGAGACCGGAGGATCCGGGTTAACGGCCAGCCTCAGCTCTCTCTGTCTCTTTCTCCCTGTCTCTCTCTCTCTCTACTTAGTGAGGCCCTCCGCAACTTCGTGAGACCCGGTTTCAAAATAAAGTATAAAAAATAGGGCTGGGGGTGTAGCGCGGAGGT
>PVJS01004234.1:0-56050 GCA_004027185.1 Glis glis
TGAGGTAGAATAGAAAAGATAGAAATATTAGGCAGAAAGGAGACATTGGGAAAATAGAGATTTAAAATTTAAAAGTTCATAATCTAACTCCACCCTATAGGGTGTGTTCAGTCAGGCAGAAGCCTTAATGAGTCCGCACCCTTAATCACAATGGCTCCTCTCCACACCTGAGATGCTTAATGTAAGTAGGGTGGGTGAGGAGGACAAAGGTCAGACCCCACTGCCTATCTGTTGCCAGGGAAACTGAGGACTAAGAGGAAGTCCTGCCCTCCACTGTGCAACCCTACCTACCCCTCCTATAAAAGAACTGCGAAAGCACGCAGACGCTCTCTTGCTCCCTGGCTCACCTGGATGGATGGATGCCTGCAGTGAGACTTGCTCACCCTTTCTTAGATGACCCCCCACCTTTCTTATGACCCCCAACCTGTATCCCCACCTTTCTTAAGTTAATTAAAACCTTTGCCTTTTTCTGATGGCACGTGTTGAAATTCTTATTCATCATGGAAGCCAAGGACCCCTCAGAATTAGCATGTGTTTCCCATGACAAAATAAGCTATAAATAAATGAAAGGATATATCAAATTCTAGATTTCAAAAGTCAGTGTTATTGAGTTGTCACTTCTTCCAAGATTGTATAGATTTGATACAATCTCAATCACCAATCCCATTAGGAGATATATCAAAATTGACAAGCATATTTTTAAATTTATAGGATAAAGTAGAGACAAGAATAGCCAAAAGCATTTCTAAGAAAAACAAAGCTAGAGAAATAAAAATTTCAGATATCAAGGTATATTATATAATATAGCAACTAAGACCTTGTAGGGTTGTTACAAGTAGAGATTGATATTTTAGTATAACACCACAGAGTCTGAAAACAAATGCAAATATACTCATTGATTTATGAAAAAGTTGGTCCAAATTGAAGTGGGAAAAAGATAACTTAAAATCATTGTTGTTTGATTACTTGGAAATCCATATTCATATAAAAAAAACTTCACCCAAAGCTTCAATCCTTATCCCAGGAAAACAAATGTAGTCATAATGTGAAGGGTAAAACAAAATAAACTTCTAAAATGAAGACATAGAACAGTACATTTATGACTTCAGATTTTAAAAATAGGATAAAAGTCACTAACCATAAAGTTAAATTGAATTTTATTATAATTAATAAGTTCTCTTTGCCAAAATCTTCAATTAAGAGTGAAAATGTAAGCCACAAACTAGTATGCATATGTGAATCAGATAAAGATGTCCTATAAAACCATTAACAAAACAAATTAAAAGACTTCTATAAAATTCAGAAAAAAGGCAATACAAAAGAATAATGGGGAAAAGAGGTAAAGAGGCATCTCACAAGAGGGAAGAGCCACAACTCAATTAACATATGAAAGAAGTCTGGTGTGGTAGCTCAGGCCTGTAATCCCAGTTCTTGGGAGGCTGAGATGGGAGGATCTCAGGCTGGAGGCCAGACTCAGTAACTTAGCAACCAAGTAAGATCCTGTTTCAAAAATAAATAAAGTAGGACTGGAGGTATAGCTCAGAGATAGAATGTCCCTGGGCTCAATCCCCAGATTGTGTACAAACAAACCAGCCAACAAACAAAAAACCAAACAAAAACATGAATGACACTCAAGGTCCATGAAGACCTCAAAATCGCAGCAAGAGAAGAGGAAAGAAAAGAATAGAAGAGAAAAGGAAAGAGAAAAAAAAAGGCACAATTGCCTTCCAAGGAGCTGGCCCACCTATTATTCTTCCTCTGGGCATTCCTAGTTCAGAGTGTTCTTATATTAAAACAGAGGAGTTGAGTAAGTTTGTTGTTTGCTTTTTAAATGAAACTAAATCATTGTTTATGCAAACCTCCGTGACCATGAGGCCTCAGCTCCTTCACAGTTCCTTTGGCTCCACCTCTCTCACAGGACCTGAAACACAGCGGGCATGGACTGGCCAACACAACCACCTAAAGGTGACTGCGGGAGAGACTCGGGCTCTGCAGATTCGTTCCACATCCTTCCCATCCTTCCACATGGGTTAGGGTAGCCCCTGCTGTTGTTGTTCTCAGGTCACTACTTAGAGAAATGATGTGACTGGCCATCCCCAAAGACCCTTCTGCCCCCAGTCATCTTTCTCTAGCTCCTCCCCAGCACATCTGCCCAACCCAGCTTTACCCCACTGATATGAGTCCAAGAGTCCATAAAATGGAATAGAAATGTACAATTTGAGGCTCTTGTCCATGTCTATTAAGAACCTGGTGTGGTTAACCTATACCCATAGTCAGGCCACTATGATCTCTAAAGTGGAAAAAACTCTCCTGGTTTTTTTTTTTCTTTTTTTGGTACTGGGGCACTAGATGTTAAATCCAGGGGCATTCTACCTCTAAGCCCCTCCCCAGCTCTATTTTATTTTTCATTTGGAAAGAGGGTCTCGCTAAGTTGCTGAGACTGGCCTGGAACCTGTGATCCTCCTGTCTCAGCCTCTCATGTACTGGGATTACAGGCATGTACCACCGCGTCCAGCTTACCCACTCTTGTTGGATGTAGTTTTGCATACCCACATCCCAAGGACCAGTTAAGTACCTTCTGGTCAAAGATCAGTGACTTCATCTCAAAGTGGTCATCCAGACACAGTTTCTCTAAGATTATCTTTTGTTTGTTTGTGTATTGGTCCTGGGGATTGAATCCCAGGCATTCTACCTCTGAGCTATACCCCCAGCCCTATTTTATTTTTTTTATTTTGAAACAGGGTCTCACTAAGTTCTAGAGGGACTCATTATACGTTGCTGAGGCTGTCCTTGAGCCTTCAATCCTCCTGTCTCAGCCCCTCAAGTTACTGGGATTACAGATGTGTGAGGATCCCCGTGTTTGCAGAAAGTGCTGGTGATGGGCTCAGTTTTCAGGGACGTTGGCCACACCGGTGTGCTCCTTCAAGTTGCAGATCTTGATGTTTATTCCACCATAATGGAAGTGTGCACAGGGGAGAGTCACTGAAGGTCTCTTCTGCCACCTGTGTGGGCACAGCCATGTAGAAATCAGAGTAGACCCAGAACTAATCATTGAAAGAGCTCAGAGATCCGGAGATGGTCACCAGTGACATTCAGGCTGAGGCTGTCACAAAATTCTCCTGATCCAAGTTCCCTACATGGTAAGGGCATTTGGGATCAACCAAATCATGATGAAGGCAACCTGGGAGGCAGACATCATCAGGAAGGGCTGAACCCACACATTCTTGGCATGCCTTGGGGGGCTGGTAGGTTTGATCACAACTCTTGTTGTAGAGACCACAGTATGGTACTGAGAGGGGGCAGAGGTCCAGGTGAGAGGGCACTTAACCATAAATATGGCACTGGGCCACTCCAGGGAGGATGCCACTGGCTGGTGTTCGCTGAGCTTTTCTGGCTGTGTGAGCTCCTCCTGCAGCCCTCGCCTTTTTACTTTGTAGTTTTCTCATTTCCTCTGTCAAGTGAAATTTAGGGATAACCCCGGAAGTCATTCTCTGGAAAATGTGACTACCAGAGGCAGGTCAGCATTTGCCTTGGAAAAGGGTAAGGGTCTTGGACAGCCATGACTGAACCTTTGAGCTCTCTGAAAGCAGCCTGCTCCTCCAAGGTAATTCCTGTTCTTCTTGCTGGTGCAAACTCCCAGATATCCCGCGTGTTAACCATTATCTCAAGGACTTTCTGCACGTATCCCAGCAGTGTCTGAATGTAACCTTCTTGCTTAGAATGACAATAAAATCTATGGACAGCCGGGCATGGTAGCACACACTTGTGATCCCAGTACTTGGGAGGCTGAGACTGGAGGATCCGGGTTCACAGCCAGCCTCAGCTACTTAGTGAGACCCTGTTTCAAAATAAAAGAATACAAAAATTGGGCTGGGGGTGTAGCTCAGAGGTAGAATGCCCGTGGGTTCAATCCCCAGTGCTGCAAAAAAAAAAAAAAAAAAATCTATGGACAAGTAGCCAACAGTGTGGTCCACAGACCTGCCCCTTTGAATCTGCTTTCCAGGTCTGTCTCATTCTTTTCCTCTCAGGTACGCTGGTCATTCCCAACAATTCTCACCTGCTCACTCAAATACATTGGTTTGCCATAATTCAAAAGGATTCAGTGGAAGTAAAACAACTTTAATATTCCTAGACTATGTCCTAGAGTAGAGTTGACGCTTTATATATTAGAGAAAAGGGTGATGATGGTTGTATTGATGAAGGTGTGTTGTACTGGATTTTAATCAGTGCATGCATAAGGTATTATATTCAATATATGCTCATCCAAGTACATGCAAGTACGTACACACATAATTCAGCACCAGTACCTATGTCAAATAATTCTTTCAAAGTCAGAAAAGTGATTGACATGTAATTATTTCCGAATTTTGCAGATAAGGCTACTGAGGCTGAGAGTTTACCCAAGGACAAAAGCCAGTGAGGGCAAAGAGGGTTCAAATGCCTGTCTGCGTGACTTCCTCTTTTACTGACATTTCACCATGATTGCACATAAAGAAATATGTAAAAAATAATTACATACTCTGGTATATCTTAGCCTTATAAGTCAGCTTCCATTTAAATGTGTTGAAGGATGATGAATAAATAAAAAGAATTAGGAGAACACTGCACAAAATAGTCAAATAAATAATAATGTGTTTATAGACTATCAGATGTGCAAGAGAAGAACAATTTAGCACAATTTTCAAAGCTGATAGGTGCTCAATGCAAGAATGCAGGAGTATTGTTTTCTGCTTTGTTAGTAAAACAGTCCTGGTATTCATGGCCATCAAATGGTGACAAAAACTTGAACAAGCAGTGGTCTCCTGCAAACTCTGCCCCCTTTCAAATCAAATAGCAAATCCACAGGTGAAAGCAACAAGAACAAAATGAACAAATCTTGGGAGTCAGATCTATCCGGTGAGGATCATGTCCCTCAGTTCCCCTTCTCTCTATGAATGACGGGGAGCTTAGACCCCCATGTCTTCACTCCTCCCTCATGCTTCCTGTTCACAGGGTCTCCTGTCAGTTGATTGGTTCTGCCATACTTCACCCTGTTGGTGACCCAACTCAATATTTGGTCATCAAAAGGCAGTTGTAAAGATGAAACCATCTGAACACCTTGTCAGAATTTCAGGCATGGGTGTGAGACCCTGGAAATATGCTTTTAGGTAACTTATACTGCCAAGCTTGAGAATCACTAACTTAATGTTTTTATCTCCAGTTTCCAAAATTCTTCGTAAGTTCGTGTGCGTCAATCTCTGGCCCACCAAGTGCTGTGTGCGTGGATGTCACTGTCAGTATAAACTACGTTATGATGTGAGACTCTAATGCACCAATAAAAGTATTAAAATTTTTTTAAAAAACAAAGATGGAAAATGATAGCAAAAGGAGATTTAGAGTGACTAGATATTTATTGAAACCTGAAATGTGTAAGGTCCTGTACTCAGCATTTTAAAGTATATCATTTAGAGTCTTTTAATATTCTCATTCTTGAGTTTCTCATTTGCCTTGCTTTTAAGGAACATTTGATATATCCCATCAGCATTTGATATATTCCACTAGGGAAGGAATACTATGTCAAGCTTAATACAATGGACTCTTTTTTTTTTTTTGCGGTACCGGGGATTGAACCCAGGGGTGTTTTACCTCCGAGCTACACCCCCGGCCCTATTTTTTATACTTTATTTTGAAACCAGGTCTCACGAAGTTGCAGAGGGCCTCACTAAAGAGAGAGAGAGAGAGAGAGAGAGAGAGAGAACTGAGGCTGGCCGCGAACCTGGATCCTCTGGTCTCCGCTTCCCAAAGTACTGGGATTACAAGCATGCACCACCATGCCTGGCCAATGGACTCTTTTTAATATATTTTTATTGTTGCAATGCAATTATACATTTTAGTGAGATTCAAAGTGATACAAACACACATGCACACATCACTTGGTGAAATACCATGGACTCTTGCCTACATCTCTGCCAGCTGTATGGCTTTGGACAGGTTACTTAAACTCTTTATGTCCCAATTTCTTATTTGAAAAACATTTATGATAATATCTTCTATCTAGTAGGGATGCTATCAGGCATAAACGAGAATACTTAGAACAGTGTTTGGCCCGTAGCCACTCCTTGCTGTATTTTAGCGTACGTTGGCTTCTATTTTTCTCAAATAACCTCATGTGGACTCTGAGACTTTTAAATTTTTTTCTGACTTAGCGGTGTTGATATTCTTAGATTTGTATCAAAGTTTAGAATATGCAAAACAGACTAGAATTACTTTTCGATTTCACAGAACTGTAGGAGTTTGTGCCACATCATTAGGAATGCTTCGAGGTCTAGAAATATCCATCTTCTCCACGGAAATGAATTGTGTTTTTATAATTTGTCTTCTGGGCTGCCCTGTGCATCACTCAGTGTTTTCATTATGGTTTGGTCATGAGTTCCTAATGGCTTCAGGCAACAAGTTTATCTCATTCAGTAGGGATGTCAGTAAGTGTGGCAGTAAGAGTTGGCATTCCTGGATGACTTTGTAGTTTATAAAGCCTTTCCACATGCATCGTCTCATTTGATCCTCATAATTTTAAATAACATAGAACTAACCTTTATTTTAAAAAAAAGCAGACAAAAAAATCAAAGCTCAGAGAGGTCGATTTGCCAAAATTCACTCAAAAAGAACGAGGAGGAGTACATTTCTCTGTGTGGTCAAGGAATATTTTGAACCACTGAACCTGATGTCATATTTTTCTAGTACATTCTTTTTTTAAATATGCTTTTCAGTGAAGATGATTTGCATAGCCAGGTGCCTGTGGCATACAGTTATTAGTTAGCTGAATGAGGATAAACGAACTCTCTGACTATATATGACTGGACAGTCTTTTAATGGAGTCAACTGGTCTTCTGCAGGTTAACATCATCACAAGGCAGAAATGAAGTTTGGGATAATGCAAGTGAGTGAAGGAAAGTCCAGTGAGGGTCAGACCGAGTCCAGAACGTGAGAGGCAGTGCCTGCAAGTAGGAGAGGTGCCGAGTGTACCTATTAATTTTTCTGTGTCCAAACGTATTTCCGTGATCATCCAGGTTCCTGAACATGACTGTTTCTTCTCACAAAGTGAAATTGAATATATACAAACATGTATCTCCTTGTGAAATGATTCAGGGCACAAGCCATGCTGATAAGTCAGTAGCCTCATCTCCACACATGAAGGAGAGCATTTGCATATATATAGAATGGTTTCTGGTAGAGCTCTCAGAATTATAAAAATTTGAGCCTGAATTGCAAGCACATTTTGTTTGCTCGCTTGGTGAGGAAGCAAAAGTTATTTGTCATTTTGGGTGTTTGTTAATTTCACTGTGTTATTGTTTATGCTGTTTCACACTATCTATGCAGAGTTCTTAGGGTAGAATATGATTTTGAGGTAATTATTTTATCCTGGGGGGTAGACTGATGAGTAGTACAGGATCATTGTCATTTTGGGACATAAGGTAGAGGTGAGTGTGTGTGTGCGTGTGTGTGTGTGTGTGTGTGTGTGTATGTGTGTGTGCGTGTCTTATTTTTCAACACTCAATATGCATGTTAAATTTAAAATAATAAATTTAAAATTAGGAAGAAAGCTCTTTTTTAGAAACAAACATTAGGGTAAAAATAGAAAGTCAAAAATTCCTACATTTTTTTCCATATTGATCCCTAAGAATTACTACTTACTTCTGAACCTTGACTGCTTTGGGGAGAAATCAATTGTCTTGAGGCATGTTCAGGATAAACAAACATTTCCCTACTGAATTTGATTTTTCTTTCTCCAATTAATTATTGCATGTGCTTGCTGGAAATAATACAATTATACTCTCTTTTATTTTCTTACCATGCAGACTTGTGCGCAGAAAAAGTTATTGTATCACTTATTTCCTATTTCCAAACATAACAGTCTACATATAACATTTTCACTAAGAAATACATAATTTATTAATAAGTAACTTGCATTATGTTTCCTGCAGACATAACCTTAGTTCCTTTCTTTTTTCCACTGTTCTTTTCTCCTATTTTGCTTTTTTTCAAACAATGTAGCACCATCTAAGGTAAAAGTGAATGTCAACAGACTTTGCAGACACATCCCTCAGTTTTATGTTAAAATCTGAAGAAAGCATGCCTTTGAAAGACAGCCTGAGTTTTGTCCAGTTTGGATTTATTGTCCTTATTAGAGTACTGCATCATTTCCCTGAGTAATATCCAGTGTATACCTGGGGAGTTGAAGAGACAGATTCCTTTTTGAGAACATAGTTTGGCCAATTTACCTTACAAAATCACAATTTATGTCGCAAATACAAATGAAGCAAGTACACAGCATACTCAGTGCTCTCTCTCAAATATTTATCTCTGCTCTATTATTTGGGTCAGGATGACATTAGCAAAAGCTGTAAGAGATGAGCTCACTTACTGTCGCTGCACACTGACCCTTCTGTCATAGACACAGAAAAATCAACAGTTCTGGTAATTTTATTATCAACATAGCTTTAGCAGAGCATTATAAATCTTTGAAGCTAATGAAGCTCCCAATGAACATGTCAATAGCTATGTGTTCTCCTCACTGGAGTATCACATCATCTGCTACAGGGACAGATTGAGTACCATACAGGCAGGTCCACACCAATTTAAAACTGCAGCTCTTTCAGTTCTCATATTTATAACTTTTTTGTCTTGAGAAATAAGATCCAAAATATGCACATTTTAAAACTAGTTGATGAAGTAGGAGTGGGTCTGGTATGGGGATTCTGATCAGAGATTCTCCTTTTCCATTGGTGATAACTATGGAAGATTATGGTGCCTAAATGCTATTTGTGTGTGAGTGCGTGCATTGTTGGATTAAACTTGTGTTGGTATGTTCTTTAAGCCATAATATTGCTATTGCAAAGCAGATTTAAGCTATGAACCTTGTCTAAATTTATTTTTGTTTTCCACTCATTTAAAAGACACTTTTCAAGAATAACAGTCAATATAAAAATAAAATGTGCTGCCTTCTTGGCTGATGTCTGACGACAAGATGGCAAAGCTCACAGTGATCGTGCTGGGGCTATAATGTTGACAGTTTTGTAGTGTCTCCTATGATTAGTCTGAGAATCAAACTCTCTTTTACTCAGTCATGTGATAAAGTGGAAGAACTTACTTGTTTGAAGATTAATAATCTCTGAAAACATTGAAATGTTGCTGAGCTCTTAAATATAGATTGTAAGTCAGGGTGTGAAACTATTATTTTGTTTGTTCTTTTTTTTTTTGCGGTACCGGGGATTGAACCCAGGGGCGTTCTACCTCCACGCTACACCCCCGGCCCTATTTTTTTTATAGTTTATTTTGAAACCGGGTCTCAGGAAGTTGCGGAGGGCCTCACTAGGTAGAGAGAGAGAGACAGGAAGAGAGAGAGAGAGAGAGAGAGCTGAGGCTGGCCACGAACCCGGATCCTCCGGTCTCCGCCTCCCAAAGTACTGGGATTACAAGCGTGAGCCACCACGCCCGGCTTATTTTGTTTGTTCTTTAAAGTTCAAATAAACAAAATATCCTTACTAAGTCATTGTAAAATATTCTTCATAATAAATTACAAAATACCATTATTAATAAATTATTGCTACATAGAAATATCATATGGTGATTTAAAAATATATGCTTTTTTTAAGAAAGAGCAATATCAAAAAGGGCCATTGACTTTCCATTAAAATTGATACTAATATTGTGAATGTCGTAATGATTGAAATAGGCCAAAGTCATCAGACTGGAATCATTTGGAGTATTAACTTTATATGCAATATTATTTTAAAAGGACACTAAGAAGGTCAACACAAACTAAAATCACTGATTTCAGTACCTGTATAGGAGCATATACATGTGTGTAGGAGTGATCATCTGTGTTTATATATGTATATGTGTGTATTTGTGTAAACTATGAAATTGTCCTTGTTAATGTATTCAACAATTTTATAAACCATAAGTCAAGAAGCTTAACTTGAGAATAAACTAAACTGGGCATGGTGGCACATGCCTGAAATCCCAGTACTTGGAAGGCTGACAGGAGGATCACAGATTCATGGCTAGCTTCCGCAACTTAGTGAGCCTCTCAGCAACTTAGTGAGACCCAGTTTCAAAAAAAAAAAAAACTAAAATAGGTCTTGGAATGTAACTCAGAGGTAGTATGTCCCTGGGTTTACTACCTGGCACACATACAAAAAAAAAAGAAGAATAAACTGTCATTTATAATATTCTTTATTTTTGCTTATCCTTGATGAAAATTGTAATTCCCAGGATAATTTTTTTAGTTCAAAATTTCCTGTTTCCTCCAAATATTTTAGGCATTTTAATTTTGCTTCTTTGTCTCATTCCCAAATTTTCTACATCTCTCCACAATAGTTTAAAGAATTTTTTCCAAAAATGAATTATTTTACCTTGCAACATAGCTACAACTTTATCACTGTACCTCTGATTCATGCTCAGTACTTGGTCCATTAAGATCCCCTAAAATTTTCCAGATGGATAATGTATGGTCTCTGACTTTTCCATTACTGTAATTATTATCAGTGGAAATGCTAACAGGTCCTGGGATTTGTGGTGAAACTATGTGGAAGAGGCCATATCATTGAGCAGTAACAGTCAGTGAAAGGTGCTTCATATGTATAAGGGATATTTATCACCAGATGAACTATGATAGGACTCAGCACCAAGAAATGGGGACTTGTGGATCTAGCCACTGATATCAGATTGAGGCCCAGGTGACATTGCACAATCAAGTTGGTAGTTAGTTTACATGAAATGTGAAGTCCTTTCTAATGCTAAGGGTTTATTTTCTAAATATAGCATTAAAATAACCAATACCTGTAATTTCTTGGATCAGAGTTGTTATAAGATGATCTCAGTCAACATTCTCACTGCTGAAATCCAAAACAACTGACCACACAATTTAGAGGAAGGGCAATTTATTTGCTCACAGTATTTGGAGATTTCGGGGTTCAGTCTATGTTAGGCTGGGTTTGCAGAGCTCAGGGCATGGCAGCAAGAAGCAGAGAGAGAAAGAGAGCAAGGGCTCTGCTGTCACACCATGGAGACCAGCGCAAGAGAGCAAGCAGGCAAGGGGATTCAAAGACAAAACACAGTTCCCAAGGCCACATCTGCCTAGGTTTCCACCCAGTAAATCCATTACGATGGATTTATACACTGATGAGATTACAACCCTCATAACTTATATCAACTCTAAACATTAATGCATGAACTCTTCAGGGAACATTCTTTATATAACTATAACAAAGACCAAGTTGTGAAAGGTGCTAATTAGGTGGATATAACCAGGACAAGAGACCCTGATGGTTTTGATTAAGTTCTTTGGGGAAGGCACAGGAGAGAGGATGAGGAGGATTGAGGGATACACTCACTGTTACTGGTTATGATAGTTGCAGTCAAATCTGATGAAAGCAGATGGTATTTGTTCTTAATGTTTTTCACTTTCTATACAGTAAGCTAATTAAAATTTGATTCTACAGCCCACAAGGTTTTAGTTAAAATATCATTTGTAAGAGAAAAGTATCTAAAATAAATTATTGACATAATTTTGGAAAGGTCAGCTATGCAATAGAGACAACTTCCTTTTAATTTTGCTTCTGTGGTCTCTTGTGGGAAATAAACTGAGAAGATCATTAGCACTATTTCATCTACAAGAACCTAAATCAAACTGCATGAACAATCATCTCTAAAACCAGGGACCTTGTGGTGAGTGACGGCAGTGCAGCCAGGGTTATAACTAAGGTCTTACATACTGCATTATGGTTGGAAATGGCCATATTGTAATTTGCATAAGCCTCTTGTACCGAATTATCTCTCAACAACACAGGCTCTGAATGGAGGTACAGAGACAGTTTGTAAATACTCCACAGCAGTTAAACCCACTTGTGATGAGCCTGTCGGACTCCTTTCAATGAATGGGAGAGCCTCCATAACAAGCTGACTGTTATTACACTGAATTATTTGTTTATTCACATAATTGTGAAGTGTATGCTAAATTGCCCATGATCTTGAAAACCTACAGTGAATAAAACCCCAAGTTGCTCATCACCTGTTTTCCCAGTAGCTTTTGCAGACCTTCTCCTGACTGCTGTGTAGACAAGGCATGATTTGGTAATGGAGGAAATGTACTAAGCAGGAGAGGAGCAGCAAGACAATTTGAGCCACTCATGCTGAGCTCATTTTGACCTACTATACCCTCCCCCCGAATGAATGAGGTACTTTCCAACCAAGGAACCTCAAAAACCCATTTAATAATTACCGTCAGATACACACATTCCACCATTTGCCGCTGCATGTGACCACTATCGTGAAACCAAAAAGAGCACTTTGGGATTGAAAACTATAAGGAACCATTCCATCAAGATGAATATAGCAAATTTTCTCCCTGGAAGAAACTGGAGATATTACTCAAGGCCTGCTTTTAGCAGCTGTGGTTGTAGACATTACTTTTGAAAGAATGCTTGGTTTCGGCTGGATGGGACCAAAGGAAAATGATTTTAAATCAAATAACAACAGAGCACAGAAAATCTTTCCATCTGATGGATCTTGAGAACTGTAATTTCAGAAGCTTATTAACATCTTCACTGTGGATGAGAATAATCTCTTATAATCAGGTACCTACAGATTTATACCTCATGTTTAAAAATTTAAGAGACATGGTCTTGTAGATATGAAAAGGATATGACATTTGATCTAATTGTTTAGATTTCTCAATTTTGGTGATCAAATTTTGTATCTTTTTAATATTAATAAATCTATGCTTTTTCTCAAATGTAGTCTATTTTCAAATACTCATTGAATGGGCTTGCCTTTCACCCTATTTCTTGTATACAAATTTAAAAACATGGATGAGATAAAAATGCATGGTGTATACACGAGTCTCCCATTGTTCTGCACTAGCAATACAGTTGATGTGCATTTTTTATATATGTTAGGTCAATTAAATTCATACTGAACACTATGGTATATATGGTTCTTATCTTGCTTGATTAACATCACTCTCATCTTAGGACAGCAGTTACACTGAATTCTTCCTGGGATTTATCTGTTCCATACACTATCCACATGCAATTTAATCTCAAATCCCAGTGCTACCCTGATGTATTCTTTAGTCATTTCACAAATATGTATGAAATGGCACCTTGTAGTGGGATACAGTTATTACTCTGCAAACATGTGTTCGTAAATTCATTCTTAAATTATCTTTGTCTTCCAGGCAGGGAGTTTTGCTACACCATGAACTAATGGGGTGTGTTTGCTGCAGACTTCCTTAGCCAATCCTGAGATGAAGTATTATTGCTGCACATCAGGAATGGAAACCACATGTCGCTTCCCAGGTGACATGGTATTCAATACCAAATATAAAAACTCTGTATAACCATGTCAGATATACCAGTATCTTTATTTATCGCTTTCTATCATTAAAGTTCTGTCTGCAGCAGCAAAAGAGAAGAAAAGCATGTGTTAAAATTGCATATGCCTTCAAATGTTATTAACTCTTCTTTGTGAAAATTTGTCATTTTTCAGGCACTGCTCTCTACCCTTTCTCTCAACCTACATCAGAATCACTGGGATTAGGCACTGTATTTTATTATACGAAGGTAAAATATAGAAGCAGTCAGGGTTCATATGTGCTTTACTATACCTCAAGTTTAAGAATACATAACAAATTGGAACTTTTTAAAGTATATGATTAAGATAACAGGATATTTATGCATCATATGTCAACATAATAGTGCATTTTTAAATAAAAACATGATGTTTGACTCTGGGCATGGTGGCGCATGCTTGTAATCTCAGTACTTGGGAGGCTGAGACAGGAGGATAGCAGGTTCACGGCCAACCTCAACTACTTAGTGAGGCCCTCGGCAACTTAGTGAGACCCCGTTTCAAAATAAAAAATAAAATAGGTCTGGGGATGTTGCGTGGAGGAAAAATGCTCCTGGGTTCAATCCTCAGTACAGGGAAAAAAAACCTTTTTTTTAATCCTTTAAGTGGTCATCTCAGCTGAAATTCTCAGGTTATTTATAGTGTTAGGATGAGACAGGAGTATAAGCAACTGCGGTGTGTTACTTTTCTGGCTGTATCTGTAATCAGTTACTCCCAGTCAATAAGGAAGTGGTGACTCATCTTCATCTGATATATATATATTTTTTTGCGGTATCGGGGATTGAACCCAGTGGCATTCTCCTCTGGGCTACACCCCCAGCCCTATTTTTTATTATTTATTTTGAAACAGGGTCTCACTAAGTTGTGGAGGGCCTCACTAATTAGCTGAGGCTGGCCGCGAACCTGGATCCTTCAGTCTCTGCCTCCCAAGTAACTGGGATTACAAGTATGTGCTACCACACCTGGCTCATCTGATCTTTTAAAGATCTAATTGCAGGCAGATTGCGCCTGTATGAATCCAGTCTTTCTGGGATCTGCCCTCCTACCCTTCTTAGTTTCAAATGACTTTAAATGTGATTGGAATAATGAACTGTGATAACAGGTGAAATAGAAAACAGAAGTACATAGAAAACTGTTGTATAGCCTGAGATTTTCATGCACTTTCCAAAAAGATATTTGCTTTAAAAACCTGCAATTTTCTCACTAGTCTCTTAAATATCAATGATAAAAGTAATAAAATAGAGGAACTACACTTTCTTAAGGAAATTATTTAAATTTTTATTTGGTCTCTTCTATTTTTCCTTCATCTTCCAAACATTTTGTTGTTCCCCCAAATCCTCACCCTGCACAACCTCTTTAAGTGATTTTTTTTCACCCTAAAACATAGTCTGCAATACACTATATGGGTGAGAGAAGTATACATACAGACAAATACACAAACACACATATTTGGTGACAAAATAGAATAGAATAAAATCTGTGCATAAATATACTGAATACCTATGCTATGGCTCTTGTTTCTTCAGAAGCAACATGAGTTAGAACTGAGGTAAATTTCCAAATGTATATATTTTATATATAAAATACATATAAATTGCTAAATATTATATTATATATAGATCATATGTACATGATATATATAATTTATTATAGACTATATAATCTAATTATATATATATATGTATGTATGGGATATATACATACATACACATATATATACATATATATATACACATATATATATACATACATATATACACATATATATATACATACATATATATATATATATATATATATATATATACACATACTCACACACCTAGGTCAAAGCTCTTTAAAACATACAAAACATTTTATTCATGAAATGAATACCTAGATGTTCCAAATAGATCTACTATATCTTTTTCTGACTCAGAGACAAAGAAAAAACTAAGGTTCCAAAATTGTCATGAAATAAGAAAGCTTTTAGTAAAGACTATGCATAAATAATAAAATATGTTTTGACTTTTTTTATAAAAATAACAAACAACATGACATTTCTATATCCTGACTTCAATTTACAGAGATTACTATGGGAAAAAGAATGATGACTGCTAATGCATGTGAAAGAGAAAAGATCATTTCAGAGTTTCTTGCATCACTTTGTGTCTCTAAGCATAGACATTTTGGGTAGAAGCTTATTTTTAGAGGACAAACTCATGAGTAGACATTTTGATTTGAAATAGTAAGAATGGAAAGTCCCGGACTAGACTTGATAAGAGGTTGATTAACAAATGTCAGTGGTTCTACGTAAAGAAATGAAATAGAAAATATTATTTACATCTCTCCTCTTTGTGCGTGTATACATATAGATGTATGTATGTATGTATGTATGTATATATGTATGTATGTATGTGTATATGTCTTTCTAGAATACATAGAATTTGGAAACTGCCTCTAAAAGAATCAGACATTAGGCCATAGCCACTTGGTGGCAGGCAGGCTACACTAGAGAGGCTATAACAGTCTCAAGTCATGAGAAGACCAGGCTGCATTTTTGGGGCTCTGAAGAAGAGGGACTGTGCCTACATTTGGGATGAAGTTATAGGAGAATCAATCAGAAGCAATAAAGTACTCGAGTTTTCAAATGAGAATCCTGAAGTAGAAAAGTGAACTATATGTAAGACTTCAAACACAGAGAAATGTCAAATACAAGGAGAACGTAAGAACTTCCTCTGTCATTGTGATGCCATGGAAAATACGAGAGATCCCCAAACTCTCCATGACAACGTGGAATAAACATTTAAATATGACCCTAAAACTCGAGGCTTGAATTTTGGAAACCCTCGTATTATGTCTGTGATCTGATGACAATAACCATATTCCCTGAGCCACATTTCACCCTTTTCATCTTTTGACTTTATGAAATAACTGTACTTCTCATTCTGAGATTTTTCATTGTCCTTAATGAAAATTATAGATGTGGTAATCCAGTTAGACACTTGGTGACAAGTCAATTACCATGAACCTCTTCCATTCCTGGACCGTCCAGGTCTAGTCACTCTTCAGATATGGACACTTATTCTGAGCATGAGAGCCTTATCTTCAGGTCGAGCTTCAACCAGTACCATTGTCTGAGTGTTTGAGGGATGTCTGATCCACAAGAAGATCCACTGTGCAACACTACAGAATAGGAGTGGGCCCATGACTTTGGAATCAACTCATATCACACATTGAAACATCCAGAAATAGTCAAACTTGTAGTGCTAGAGTAGACTATGAAGGGCACAGATGGAATACCAGCATGAAAGCAGTTCTCTGAATGCATGGGTACCATTTCTCAGAATGTAAAAAATATTACATATATATATATATATAATGTATTATATATAATATACAATATATAATATATAATGTTTTTGCATATTATATATAATAAAGAGACTATGACGTTTTAACTTCAATAGAAAGTGTTAATGGGTTTAAACTGCAAGGCGTGGAAGCAAAAGAGGACTATATACAAATATTCCTAGAGATCCATCAGGACACTTGATTTTCCATTCCGGCAACTCTGTGATCTTCATTGCAGGAGTTCCATCAAAACCCTTTGGACTCCTTGTGTCTACAGACCAAAGATGGGAAGAGGTATCAACATCTCCAGGGAAACTGACTTTGCTCAGCCAAAGGAGGTATCATGGTTTTACCCAATGGGTTGTGGAATGCAGGAGAGCCACTTGTATTCATGTGGAAACTCTGATTTTAGGAGAGTAAGATCGCCAAGGGTTCAGATCCATCATAGATAAGGTATTGGGTCTAATCAACATTTAGGCCATCATGGCCAGACAATTTAATAGCTCAGAGAAATTAGGCATGGGTAGCAGAGGTGGAATGACATAAGCACCAGTTTGGGTCTTGACACAGATTGCAGTAAGAAGAGCTATAGATCTTCTTAATAACATTCCTCATATAAATTAATTTCCTTCAAGACCCCTAGAGTAGAGCCTGAACATACATGGAGATTGGACCCTGTGTTGGCTCCAAGGATAGGATGTTGTTTCCCTTGAATGGAACCTCTCAAACATCCTTCAGGAGAATTGGAGAACAGAGATCCCCAGGGTGTGCACACCAGAGATACTAGGAATTCCTACTCTCCTCTCCCTAACCAACTACTGACACTCATGCTGGCCTAATCCTGTAGGAAGCAGGATTCTTCTGCTGCAAAACTTTGTCTTGAGTTTTCTACACTGACCTGGCATAAATTTTCATAGAATATTCCTTAAGTCTCAGATTTCCCTTCCCAATTGTCTCTCTTCCTCCTTCCCATTTCAAAGGCTTTACATGCCTGCTTCTAATCCCGGGTTCTTCCCCTCTACCCTTTGCAGGCAATTTTCGCAATCCCTTGCATGTTAAATTTGACTTGGCGTCCAGTTCTTTGAGGACCAGAACAAACAGATATCCCTTTTGCCTTTAATATTTGTAGTATTTTTCAACGATTATTACTTGAATTTTAGCCTTTTCCAATCTCAACATGGGCCTACATCTCTTAGGGTCTTCAAATCCCTCTGTAGTTTCTATCACAAGGATGTTTGGTCTAGGATGTAGTTGGTAGCTCTGGGTAAGGCCTCTTCTCCAGAATAAAACTTTACATGATCTGTGTTTCTTTTACCTCTTCCTTCAATCTTAACAATCTTTAGGAATCAGTGTTAATCAATATAGGTGAAGTAAACATTCAAGCCCCAGTATAGTAAAATGATAAAGATGTTTCTTTTGTCTTCTTAATATTTTCCATTACAAGATGGGGACGATCAGTACATTAGTCACTCAGGGAGCGATAAAAAAATCCCAATCCTCTAAAATTGAAAAATTTGGAACAGGAGTTGAAAAAAGACTCCTCAGTCTCAAAGAAAAAGAGAGGTAGAGGGTTATGCATGGGGTGTGTGTGTGTGTGTGTGTGTGTGTGTGTGTGTGTGTGTGTTATGTTTTGGTTTCTTAATGACACATTTCATTTTATCACAAACAATATTGGATAAAATGAGCACTTGGCCATGATTAAGTGTAAATATGGGAGTAACATTGGTCAGAAGCAAGAATGTTTGTGGAGCAAATGTTTCTTGCCTCCAAGGAGCGTAATATTGCTGAACTGATGCTTTTCCAACCTGGAGATTGTTGCTTGGTTCCTCTACTGTAAAAAATATTTTTTTTCTGATGGGAAATATGCTTTGCTGCTTGAGTCACAGGAAGGGCAAAGAATACAAAATGATGTAATGAGAGGAATTTTTGATTTTCTCAAAATAGTAGTCCAATATATACATAATGGGATATTGTACTTGTATATGTAACTAAGGAAGCATGATATGATAGATATCAGAGAGCAATGTATGGTTAAATGAGATAGACATCTATAGAAGTTGAAAACCAGGTGATAACCTAAATCTGGTTATGTGACTTTGTGACCATTAGTTATATTAAGAGTATATTGATGCTGGGCATGGTGGCATATGTCTATAATCCCAGCACTTGGGGGGTTGAGATAGGGGGATCACAAGTTCAAGACCAGTCTCAGCAATGTAGTGAGACTTAGCAATCTAGGATGACCCTGTTTCAAAACAAAAAATATAAATGGGCTGAGGTTGAATGCCCCTGGGAGTGTGGATATTTGGATCATGAGAGGAGCAAATTACTTGTTCTCTATTATCAGTCTTTCTCCATTTTATAAGAACTCTTGTCTAGAAAAAAATAACAACAACCACAACAAAATGTAATCAGGTGTTACCATGTAGCTAAATTCTGGTCCTTGGGATTGATATAGGTGGGAAGGATTTGTGGCAGCCATGGGAAACCTTCCTTAAGATGGTTTGACATCTGTTCCACATTCAAGATCATGCCGATAGAATAATTAGAGCTTCTATTTTACACCACTAGTTTCCCTCTTTTACCTTCAAGTCAAATTAACATTGACCCAAGAATTTAGTTGTGTGCAGAGAGAGCTTGGTAGTTCTACAGTGTTCTGCACTGCACTATATGTTTTCCAAAGACTCACTAGGGTGCTGAAGTTAGGTGCGTGAATACACTGAGGAACATCATGACTGTGACAGGACATGACTTAGAACGACAGAGTCATGGAGACAGATGGGATCCAGAAACCCAAGAGGAGTCCTGCTGTAACACATGCCAGGACCTGCAAAGCAGCTGCAGTATATCATACATCACAGCGCAAACACCTGAGTACCAGGTGAACCTCGGATGCCTTCATGCTCCATGCAAGTGCAGAGTCAAGGTAATAAAACGTCTGTTGACAACATGAAATTCCCAAGTGCCTAACTGCATCAGGGAACCAAAGACCAAATGAGTTCTCTAAGAGACAGACTTTGTTTTTGTTTGTAAATATGATTTTATTTGGCAAATGATTCTCATCACTTTCATTATTTTAGGAAAAACAGAATCACGTGTTACAGAACAATCAAATTGAAGTGCTGTTCCAGACGACCCCAGACATTATATCTTCTCAAAAATGGCAAATATTAAATTGAAATGTGACCTTGGTTTGAATATAGGTCATTGTTGAGTCAGACTGGTCACCGTTTGTACTTCCAACTAAAAGCGAGAACAAAATTCTCATTGAAAAATGGTAACAGATTAGCTATGATCTTCTAGTATCTAAGAATGAGTTAAATGATTAATTTTTCTGAAATAAAATCAACTGTACATTTTTTAAAACCAAAATTAAATTATTTCTCATATATTCTACCTCAAATATTTCTTTTGGGAGGGGATGTTCTACAAAGACAACTTCAGGTAATTAAAATATTTTCTTTTCAATTATCTGTATTTTTTCTTTTAGTAAGTTTATTTTTTCTGAAAAGAGTGACTTAACTAAATAAATCCATGTGTTGAACATATTAATCTTTTCACCATGTTGAACTTTTGGTCTTTACATCTGTATTTTTGCTAACAAATTCAACTGTATATTTAGCTTTGTGAGATCTTTGTGATTTTATCATTCTAATTTATCTTTTTGTGATTTAAATTTTACCAATGAAAGAATGTCTTAAATTCCAAAGTAACCTAAATTAGATCTCACTGAATAAAACAATTTTTCATTTGTTGTTAAAACAGTACTTATTTGTGTTTGATTTTAATGTAGAACATTAGAATTAAAAGCCTCCTGCAAAGAAATTTCCTTGTGAAAAATGATTCCTAAATTACTATGATAACAAATATAATTCTAATTACTAATATTAGCATAGTATAAACTTCAATAAATATTTTTTGATCTGTGTACAGTTTTGTATCAGATTTAGTCTGTTCAGTTGTTGCTGTTACATCATACAAACTTGTATTAATTTCTATAATCAAAAATGTGTTCATGAAAGAAGTAATACAAGAGCCACTTAATTTCACTTGTACTCCATTTTATAAATAAATGATTAAAGAGTACTTACATCTTGATGACTGATAGAAAATATAACTCATATATTAATGGACTTTACATGAAGACTTTTATATATTTATGTAATAACATGATGTGTTTTTTTTTTGTGATACTGGAGATTGAACCCAGGGGTATTCCACCTCTGAGCTAAACCCCCAACTATATTTTTTATTCTTTATTTTGAAACCATCTTACTAAATTGCAGAGGGCCTCACTAAGTAACTGAGGCTGGCTGAAAACTTGAGATTCTCCTGTCTCAGCCTCCCAAGTCCTGAGATTACAAGTGTGTACCACCACACCCGGCCCACAATGTATATTTTAATCCATATATTAGCACAAGACTAATATGTTTCGTATTTATATATGTGTATATATTTGTTATCAGTAGACTTTTGAGTCTTGTGTTCACTTTGTATAATCAGAAATATTTAAAGTACCTTTTTTTGAAATATCACTTTGCATCTTAAATATTCTATGTTCGCTTCTTAACATAAAGTGAAGAAATTTGAGGCGTTGAAGTGTGCCTTAAACTATATGGTTTTAAAAAGAACTGTAATTGCAGCTGACTAATAGATGATAGAAATAGACATGTACATCTGTGTTCTATAAAAGTCATAACTCTACATACATTTTCAAAACAAAAATGTGTTATACAATGTCTTTTACTGTGCTTTAAAAAGAGAGATTTTAAAAGCCTTTTAAAAATGTTTAGAATGTCACTTTTTTGGCAACGGGAAGGGTGACATACATCTGAGGAATGTGAATGAAAATTATTATGTTAGCTTCCCCATCCATCCTGTTGAAAATTTTTGCTATTTGCCCTGTCATATCTATGAATATTTATCAAATATCTATAATTTTGACTGCATTTTTCATTGTAATTTTAAAGGAAACTATCTTATTCAGAGTACAAAATCTATGAAATAATTTCCACCATGTTTATGACAAATTTAAACTCTAGAAGTAAAGCTTAAAAGCAATTTGATCACACAGAATTGGTAGATAAATAACATTGTCTATACCATCTAAACATCCCAGGAATAGGATTGGTCTCTTTGTTCATGTCACAAACATTCACTGAACATTTGCTTGGATTCCAGAGGAAATAAGAGATATGCAATCTAAGTTACATAGATCAGTGGAAAAATCAGACAGTAAACAAATACATTCATACTGTCTTCTCCAAATAGCAGGAGATACACTGGTCAAGAACTTGGGGTTCTGTGTGTATTTCTTGGATTTATCCATAATAATTCTCTTCCCATAGTTTTGTGAGATCAGCATAACACGTGTCATGATAGAGAAGATTTGTGGGATAGTGGAAATCCTCTAAAGAGATGTTGGTTATGTGGCAGGTTGGGTTTGACGGGCATGCAATCTTTTAGTAGGAACTCTCCTTGGTATCCTGTAGAAGGGAGGGGGAGAAAGCAGGCAAGCAGGAGGGAGAATTAGATACCATCCCAATTCTTTAAGAATCCTCCTGCCTTCCATCCACATAGATTAGTCCTGGGATGTTGGCTGCCCTGACAATTAGTATGAACTGGGTCAAAGTGGAAGTTTGCAGCTGAGACACACAAGGATGGGGTTGAGAGCTGGAGGTTGCCTTAGCAGTTGAAGCCAGGCCACATTGATGGTGGTGGGGCAAGCTAACAGTGTCTCTACTAGCTGGCAATAATTAGTAAACAATCGCTTTGTGGATTGAGAACCTCTCAGGAGTGAGTATCTCAGATTTCCCATTTCCCCCCTTTTTTTTCACATATTTGAAGATCATAGTCAATCCAATACAGTTTATTGTCAGAGTGATTCTTTCATGGATTCTTTTTGAATTATAAATATTAGTAGCTCAGTAAGCTTCATATGGTCCACAATCCAATCAAGAACACTCTTACAGATACTCTGTTATTTTATGCATGATTGGAATGCTCTATTCTATCTCAATGAAGACAAAAGAAGTAGAAATCTAAGAACTTTTTTTCTTTTTAAAATTAAAGATAATCAAGGGACATTTTAGTTAAGCCATATTATTTTGTTATCAAAAAAAAAAGAGAGCGAGAAGGTTACTTGGGAGGCTGAGACAGGAGGATTGTAGGTTTGAAGCCAGCCTCAACAACTTAGTGAGATTCTCAGCAACCTAGAGGGACCCTGTTTCAAAACAAAAACTGAAAAGGACTGGGTTGTAGCTCAGAGGTGGAACCCCAGTAACACCAAAAACAAACAAACGAAAATAAAAATGAGAAAAGAAAATGTAAGAAAGGACTTTGCATTGTGAAATATGTACAAGGCGCACTGTTGGAATTAATGTTCAAACATAATTTTCCTATATGTAGTTAAAAATAAATAAGCAAATAAACTCAATGGCTTTATGATTCATCCTTTGATTAAGAACCCTCTCTTATTTCAAATTCCAGATCAAATACTGCTGCTGACCAAACCATTACTCTCCACCAAACTGTTCATCATGTATGAAATCAATGACTACTTTTTCTCTTTGTTAAACAATTTCAACAGTTTGATGACCATATGTATTAATAAATGTACATTTATATGGTGTTTGTCCATTTTAATATCCCTTTATAATTTTTCCATATTGGAAAAAATAAGATTTTCATATGCATTGTTATATTTAGAACGTCTCCTGAAGAGTTCAGGCATTGATGTTCCAAGTTGATATAATTGAGTTATGAGGGCTGCATTCTCATTAGTAGATAAATCCAATTAATTAATTTATCTGCGTGGTAACCTAGGCTGGTGTGGTGTGGATGGAGAAGGTGGGTTCCCGACGGTGTGACCTTATGGACTGTGCATTTGTTTTCAAATAGCTTGCCTGCTCTCTATCTCTGCTTCCGGCCTCTGTAATGGAGGAACAGAGCCTTGCTCTCTCCCTCTGTCTGCTTCCAGCCACCATTCCCTGGGCTCTAGACCATGGCCTCACATGGACTCAACCCAGAATCTCCAAGAATGTGACCAAGTAAATCTTCCTTCTTCGAAGTTGTGTGATTGTGTGGTCAGGTCTTTTGGATTTTAGCAGTGAGGATGTTGACTGAGATATGAGTTCAAAAGATCTTAAAGGTATTACCAATCCATTTTCTAGCTGGAAAATTATTCTAAAGATTGACAGGGTTTTATTTTTTCCCCAAATAGCCCTGTTTTGTAATTTCCCCTTAGTGAACATTTTGCAAAATAATAATTTCCTGACTTGAAAATGTTGCCAAGATACATAAACACTTATTTATAAAATTAAAAATTATCAAGTGATAAGAATAATGTTATTTATTTCTAGTACTGATAGAGATTTTATTTTCTTTTATAAATTTTAAATATTTTGCTTTCTCTTATTCTTACAGATTTTCACAGAGCTTGCCTCTTTGCATTTTCCATAGACTTTTGCTGCGTAGGAAATGTTTTTCTCTGGAGAAGAGCGCATGATTAATTGGTTTCACCTTCCTCAGCTAACAACTGTGATTTAATATGATCGCCTGATGTGGATCATTCTCATGTGACAGTCACACTGATGTTTGAAATTCTTTTAAACAACTTTTGCATACTTACTGAGTAAGGGCAGCTTACTTTTCAAGATTCATGGCAGCTGCTCTCTTGAAAGTGCTGTGCAATCTAAGAGCAAGTGTAAAAATAAAACATACTAGTTCTTTTCTTTTAAGTGGGAAAAATTTACATAGTTTAAAAAGATCATATGAATCACAAAAGGTTTTTCCAATTTCTAATTTTTTTTCATTTTTGTTTGATACTTGAGATCGAACTCAAGGCATTTTACCTCCAAGCTACACTCTCAGCCCTATGTATTTATTTATTTATTATTATTTTTTAAAATTTTGAAACAGGGTCTCACCCAGTTGTGAAGGATAGCCACAGACCTGTGGTTCTTCCGTCTCAGCCTCACCAGTACTGGGATTAGAGGTGTGTACCCCCACGCCCAGACTGATTCTAAAATTTTAAAAAGTATTCATATATTAAATCCTGAGACTTCTAAAACATTTTTCAAGTAACTTATATCTCTAATGTTTTTTCTCTAAGAACTTCAGTAACATCGTAATCCAGTTTCTGAAATTATGTTTTGCAGACAATAAACTCTTCTCTTAATGTATAATTAATACATAAATCCATATGACTAAAATCATACAGATTTTTAAAGTAAAAGTTCATTTTTATCTTTCCTCTAGCCATTGTCACTAATTTTCTTTTTAAAAGATCTTATGCATTTCATTTTTAGTATTTACTCCCCATCTCATCTGATTACTCCTATTTGTATATCCATATGCCTACTATTCAGTTCATTTTTCCCTTGCACAATTGGGATTGCATTAGATATATTGTCTATAACACAATGCTCTAATTAATAATATTGTTTTCTCTATCATAACACATAGACAGATTTTATTCTGAATGGCTGAATGGTATATTTTCCAGTTAGGACACAGCAAAAAATTTTAATTATTCATCTGTTGATAAATATTAAGTTTTTCTCTCATAAATAATTCTTCTGTTCATATTTGTACAAAATGTTTTGTTCATATACTGGCATTTCTGAAGAACACATTCATAAAAATACAATTATAGATCAAATGGTATGACACTTTACCTAAAGCATTAAAAACATTTGAGCTCTTTGTAGATCAACTGACAGAATGAACGCGTCTTCCTCCTCAGAGCTTTGATGACGCTGATTTGTCTTAGCATTCTATTATAGTATTTTTACAATGTAAGTTGCCCTTATTTTAGTATATTTTAGTATCGTCTATATTTTCATTGCCTATTTGTATTTTTTATGAGCTCCTTGTTTATATAATTTGCCATTTTAAAAATTGGGTGTTTGTCTTGCTAATTTGTGTATATTCTTCATACATTCTCTATAAAATTTTATGTTATTCATGTCACAAAGAATTTCAGCATCCTACAATATAGTTCTTTATTCTATGTATGCTGTTTCAAAAATATTTAAAAATAGCATTTAAATCTAACTGTATTTCACTTCATGGCTTCTACTTCATGCAATATTGGGAAAAGCTTTGCCTCAAACAAGCTTGTCCCCAATGACTTAAAAACTCCCTTTATTTTATGCTAAATTTCTAAGTATATCGTGCATCCCTCTTATTCTTATCTTTTTATTCTGCTCTATGTACTGAGTCTTCTCCCAATACAATGTAACCTAAATTATATTTGCTTCTAAATGTTTTGCTTTATGTAATATTGACGTATAAACACATCAATAAAAAAGAGAAAAGTCAGGCAAATTGGCACATGCATTCCTGCAGACTCATCTACTTTGGAGGCTGAAGCAGGAATATCACTCGAGCCTGGAGTTTGAGACAAGCCAGGACAACATCAGGACACCCCATCTCAAAAAGAAGAGATGGATTAAATGGGTACATATTTACATATCCAAAGATAAAAATAAAAATTAATAATAGGTGGTCAATAGATTATTAACAATAGATCCTTTAATTATCAATAAATTTAGACAGAATGCAGGTAAAACTTTCCTCTAAATTCTACCTTAAAGAGTTTAAAACAATAATAGGAGAAAATTAGTAATAGTAGTAGTATGGTAAAATGGTATAATTTTTAGATGTGCATTTCTAGATATGATTAGCTTAGGTTATTAATTTATTTCTCCAAGTAATCAACTACTTGAGAAACATTTGGCTATATAATTGAAATTCAGAAACATCCCAATCTTTGAAATGTGACTTTTGATTTTTATTTATCAATAATTTGCATAAAATTTTATTCTATTTATCTTGGCTTGGAAAGAGTTTCACTGTTGTTTGATTAATGCTACTGTTACATATTTTAGTAAATATTTGGTTTAAATATTTGGTTTTATATTAAGAAAAAACAAAGAACATATACTTGAATTTAGAATTGGAAAATAGCAACAGAACTATCTCTAAAATTCTCCCCATTCTGAACTTCTGATGAAAAAAAATTTAACCTGAAGAAAAAATAAATATACATTGAACGATATGGGTAAACAATAACGAAGACATTTGAATAATGTTTGCATTTTCTATCTTGTCTATTCAAAGAAGGAATGAGAGTTTATTTTCAACAGAAATCAATTACATACAATTCAAAGCACCATGGTATTCTTGTGGATATAGCAGAGAAGAGATTGTAGTATAATTCTTTTTGGGTTTTTTTTTTTTTTTTGCTGTACCAGGGATTGAACTCAGGGGCGTTCTACCTCACGCTAAACCCCCCGGACCTATTTTTTATACTTTATTTTGAAACTGCGTCTCACGAAGTTGCAGAGGGCCTCACTAAGTAGAGAGAGAGAGAGAGAGGGAGAGAGAGAGAGAGAGAGAGCTGAGGCTGGCCGCGAACCCGGATCCTCCGGTCTCTACTGGGATTACAAGCACGTGCCACCACGCCCGGCTGTAGTATAATTCTGAAGTGGGGATTCGAGTTGCATGCAGGCTACAATAAAAGTAAAAACTCATCATGAAATACGTATTAAAATAGTGCTACAGGTGAATATTGGGAGGTAGGCGAAGTCTCAACAAAAGTCACTCTTGAATAGGTTGCTTTTCAATGAATTTGATACTTAGTTAATTTTATAGCGAAGGACAAGGTACTTCAAGGAGTTAAAATAAAGCCATACTGCTATTTTAATGAATCTTTGAAATTGAAGGGTTGTAATTTGGTACATAGACTACTTGAATATTGATTTGTTCTACCTTGTAATCGTTAACATGAACTTAGGCAATTTACTTAAAAATGGCTAAACTTTATAGTTTGTGCTTCTTTAAAATTGACATTCAGAGTAATTTTGATGATTCAAGAACAGAAATGCAATGTCCCGGACAGGCTTTCTGCCCAAGGGCAGCTGACCAGCAGGGTTTCTTGTGGCAAAGAAAATAGCAGTTTCTTTCTCTCTTCTCTTCCCACCTTGTGTCTGGATTTCCTGTGTGAGACTATAGATGTAGGAATTAAAGATCACACATTTGTGTTGTATGGCTGCATTTTTTCCCAATGGTTGCAGTCCTTATTTTAATGAATTCTGTGGGTGTCTAGTGGTTTAGCTCACTTAAGTCTTCCCAAGTTCATCTGGCAGTTAGTACTGCTCTCTGATGCTCAGTGGCAGTGTCCTTAGGAAGCCCTTTTTTTTTTTTTAAATTTCATCCAGGTTTGCAGTTTGCAGGTTATAGTGACACATGAGGATTGGGACTTGACCTCCCTGTACATGCAAACTTTCTACTTCTTTTCTGGAGATCTCTGGAAGAAGAAAGGTGTTGATAAGTAAAGGACAAAGGAAAAACTGTGGAAGCTACTTAATGTCCTTGATAACAAAAGGACGAAGGAAAACCTGTAGATATTGTACTCAATGTAGATGAGAAAACAGAATAACCAGTTAAGGAATTTTCAAATGAATGTAGAAGACCATGACCCTATAGAATAACAAGGAACTCGCATTTAAGTTGTGCCACACCTGACTTGAGCGGGAGATAGTACAGGCTTTGGTGCCTGTATCTATGTGAACACATAAATATAATAAATTTGATTAGGATTGTTATCTGGATATAATAAATTGTGGAATATGCCATTTATAAGTTCCAGATGAGAAATAGATAAAACTAAATACAGGAAGACAGTTGATTAGTAATTTCTAGTTTTCTGTGTCCTTTTTATACTTTTATTGGCGCATTGTAATTATATATGACAGTGAGGTTCAAAGTGATACAAGCATACATGCACATAGCACTTGGTGTGTTTTTCTCTGGAACCTGCACTTTCCTGTACATATTTGTGAGATTGGTAGTGGTACCTTCATATATGAACTTAGCATTATTTGAAATGTTTCCTTCATCAGTTCTTTCTCCCCTACCCACTTCCTCTCCTTCCCCTTGTACTATTCTACTGATCTCTCTCCTCATTTATCTAAAACTTCCCAGTTACTTGAAATGCAAAATCATATTATTTGGTTTCTGCTTCTGCAGTCTACTTACCACTTCTTGACTGTTTCACAGTTCAAATATTTCTAATACTTGAGAGAATGTATATTCTGATGTATTCCTAGAGATTAAAAACTTAAAAATAATTTTAGGACTTCAGAAACTGATTTTACTCTTTAAGGCTATAAATTTCCTTATGAGAGGTAAGTGTTATTGTTAAAGTGAGTCAACTAGTGTTTTAGATTTATCTAATTTTCCCCTTGCAATATATTATTAACATTGACAAAGTATTACATAGATCAATGTTGGGAAAATCCTATCATATAGATCAATATTTAGAAAATGTTTTAAGTCATACTGAAGTAATATATAGATGAATGTTTTCATATATATTTATTTCCTTGATTATAATTTATAATCGCACACTCATATATTGTAATACCAAGTTCAAACTACAATTGTGGCAGCTACTTTCTGTCACTTTCTTTCTCTTCTGTATTTGCAAGATCTGCTCACCAGGATGCACCGCCCAATTAAATGTTCCTTCCTATCTTTTTGTTAGTACTGAAAGTGGGAGATAATCCCTCCTCTGGACAAGGGGGGGGGGCACTGGACGGAATGAAGGGAGTGGAAGTAACCTTGGTGCAACTGGGGACATTGAATAAACACAAAGGATCAGAGGAAATTCTCAGGTTGTGCTGGGTAATTATTATTTTTCTGAAAATAGAGAGGTAATCCAGTAAGTTTAGGCATCTATGCAGTATATGATAGCTACGTTTTTGTTTCACCATCTCCTTAAAAGCAATATATATATCTATATATCTATATCTATCTATCTATCTATCTATCTATATATATATATATATATATATAAATTTTACTCCCAAAAGTCCCTAGTAAGTTGTACATGTTTAATAAATATTTGAAAATAAAATTTCAAAATAATATATTGGAAAATGGAAACAGTAACAAAACCTTCAAAACCTTCTACTTTGCTATTAGGCTTGTACAAACTAAATATATTTGGGGCAATCTATAGAAAACTATTGAACATGATAGGATGTAGAGTTTGAGAATAGGACCCAAAATGGAGAAAAAGATTGCTTTAATACTCAGCATTCTTAAGTGAGCATAAAGCAAGTCTGTACAATGGTCAAAATATGTAATAAAGGGTTTTTATTATTTTATTGGTGCATTGTAATTATACATCATAGTGACATTCAAAAGGATACATTCATACAAGCGCACATCAGTTAGCTTATTATCTTCCACATCCTACCTGGCTCCGCTCCCCTCCCTGTACATGTTAGTGACGTTGGTAGTGATACCTTCATATATGGACATAGAGTTTTTTGAACAGTTTCCTTCCCCCTCCTTTTCCCCCTCCCCACTACCATCTCCAATCCATTTTCACTATTCTACTGGTCTTTCTTCTCATTTATCTGAAGTCGCTTTTAATTCCTATTTTCTCTCTCATTTTAACAGATGAGAAAAAGCACAAGATACTTGTGATTAAGGATTCATGGCCTTATGATGTCCTTGGTTTATTGGGGAGTGAGAAATGCAGTCACTTTCCCTTCCCCAAATGAACGTGGTAGGGAGAGATGCCTTTCCCATTCATGTGTTCTCTGGAACAGTGTGGATGAAGATTTTCTTGTCTTCATGCTCTCTTCTCGGAGTAGGAGAATTTTGGGAAGGAGCAGAAGACATTGTATTGCTCAAACAGCCATGTGCCAGGCACGGTGGAACACGCTTGTAATCCCAGTACTTGGGAGGCTGAGACAGGAGGATCGCAGGTTCATGGCCAGCCTCAGCTACCTAGTGAGGCCCTCCACAATTTGGTGAGATCCTGTTTCAAAATAAAGAATATAAAATAGGGCTGGGGATGTAGCTCGGAGGTAGAATGCCCCTGTGTTCAATCCTCAGTACCTCAAAAAAAGAAGAAAAAATAAAAAGAAGATGATCTCCTTCTTGGAAAGGAATTCAGGTACTAGGTAAGGTTTAGGGGTAAAAGCAACATGTAAGGGGCCTTCTATAAGAAAGTCAACACTAAAAATTTGTGCTGGGTTGAAAAAATCCCCAAGATAATTATGCACAGGGTGTAGTATGGGTCACCACATCCCCAGAGGCCAACAGTAGGAGAAACCACTATTAGCCTGAGACAGACAAGGAACATCTCCACATCATGAAAGAACCTGTAAGCGATCATGTAAGGTAACCCCAGCCATCTCCCTTTTCCAAAATATTAAGGGAGAAAGAATCTGTTTGTGTCCTTCCATTCCAAAGACAAAAGCAAGCAATGCGCATCTTTTCTCCTCCAAGTTTATCAACGTAAGCCCTGGACATTAATGTTGGGGACTGTTGGTATATAGAAAAGGGTTTATGGATTGGACACAAGACCAAAACTCTTTTTATAACTTTTGTTATACGTGATTGGAGATTAATGGATCCAACATAAAAAAATCAGTCAAAGATGAAAAGAAAGATGGAACCAAAAATCGTTTGATGGTTGATCTGGATTGTCAACTTGACTGGATTGGGAAACACCTAAGAGTGTGTGACTTTTGGTGTGCTGATGAATGAATGGCTTATGTAAGGGAAAATTGAAGGGGAATTCCTGTTTGGGTTGTAGGCAGCACTGTTCTGGCAGGCGCAAGAAGGAGCTGGATAAAAAGAAAGAAAGCTATGGCAATTTAGGTGTGGTTATTCCTGAGGAAAGCATACCTGCTCTCACCTGGGATATCAGCCCTCGGCTTTTCAAACTGGATCTTTACCATAGTTTCTCTGTATAGTTTCCTGCTCTTTCTATCTCAGACTGGGACTGCATTATCAGTTGCTCTGATTCTGAGACTCCAACTCTTGAACCACTCAACTCAATCGGCTGCTGGTTCCTCCAGATCTCTGAGTGCAGGAAGCCACTTGGAACTTTATTGCTTTGGACTATAAACTGATCGGATAAATCTCCTTTTACCATATACATATTCTGTGAGTTCTGTTACTCTAGTGAATGCTAACTAATGCAGTGGTTGAAGGAGTGACTGAAAAAAATAAAATTCTTATATTTGCAGCATCACCAATTTCTGAATATTTGATAAACTACTTATGTATACAGAATATCACCAATCTCTTCATGATTTTTAGTTGCCATTGAACTCAATTTTTTGATGTTTAAACTTCAATGGCCATTAATTGAGGCATGAAATAATAAGGCTATCAATTCATATGATTATGTTCAAATGCTTATGCTCTGTGGTTATCGTCGTACTGAATTCTCATTTGCATGTATCTGTTATTAAAAATTTAAGCCTCATTTATCATTTTTCTAGTCAGACTTGAGACATTGAAGCTGTTTAATTAATGTTCAGTCAACAAGTAGTGAGTATCTACTTTGTTTCTATTAAAGTTATGTGAGAAATAATCATATAGTATGTTTTTTATACAAGAAGGCACTTTTTAAAACTCAGATTATAAACCAAATAAAAGGGGATGAGTGTGTTCTGATGGGCAATAGGGGAGTTAGGTGGTTCAAACATTAGGCTTCTTTGTCTCCATTTAGGGACCTCCACAGGAGAAAAATACAGGGAATTGGAAATGTGTTCCTTGTGGATTTTTCTGAAACTTCTGAAAAATGATGCAAAAGGGGAGGTAGAAATGACAAAAAAAGAAAATGGTATGAAAAAGTGCTTTTGGACATTAGAAAGTGCATAGATAACAGACTTTGATAAGATGATAGTCAAATTCAGGTGAGTGAATATTCTTAGAAGAAAGGAGAATTTAGAAAGTGAAAATTTAGAAATTTTCAGCTCAGCACCTTTTTGAGGGTAATAATCAGCTTATTTTTATATATCAAACAATTAGAATACTTGCCGACTCATTGTAACACGACCCTGAATTTTTTCGTGATTGAGATTTTTGGATTCTGTTCATTATTTTATGGCAGAACATTTTCTGTCTTTTCATTGTACTTCAATTCCTTCTTTCACTCTTGTGTAGGTCAATGTCTTTTTTTTTCCTCTTGTGATACTAGGAATTAAACCCAGGGATATTCTACATCTGTGATACACCCCCCAGCCCTATTTTTATTGTTTTTTTGGAAACAGGGGCTTGCTAGCTTGCAGAGTCTCTCTACTTTGCTGAGGCTGTCCTGAAATCGATGGTCCTCCTGTCTCAGCCTTCCAAGAACTAGGATTACAGGCATGCACCACCATGCCTGGCACTGGATCTTTGTCTTCTAAAGTTGTTATGGTTGAAGTCAGGACTTCTTTACATAGCTCCCTTTTTTGTTTTATTATTTATTTACTTATTTATTTTTATTTATTTTGTTCTTGGGATTGTACTCAGGGATATTCTACCTCTGGCTACACCCCAGCCCTTTCTATTTTTTCATTTCGAGAAAAGCTCTAAGCTGCTGAGGGTCTCACTAAATTACCCAGGCTGGCCTCCAATTTGAGATCCTCTTGCCTCAGCCTCCACAGTTCTAGGATTACAGGTGGGCACTGACATGGCGGGCTTCAGCTGTTCTTGAGACACAGTCTGAGGACCAAAGACCTAATTAATATCTCACAGCTTCTTTGGTCTAATTTGGAATTAAAATTAATCTGGAAGATGATTAATTTTAAGACATATAATTGATTTATGGCTATATTCAGGTGTAATTTATCATCGATTGAGAACTGAAATATATTCACTCTATATAGCCAAACAATATGACTATTTTCTTGCTCAAAACAAAATTATTAAAATAGTCTATATATTTCCCCTTAATAAATATCCTTTCCATCATAACTCCTTAAAGTGAGCTAATTTCTCACAAACCTTTGATAAATCTTCAATATATAAGACATATAATTGTCCCAAACTATCTACTTTGCATGATAAGAGACATAAAAATTATGATCCTTGATAGGGTCTGCTTTATTTCTTTAAACTTTTCTTAGTTTCAGTCACTTTTTTTTCTGAAAAATGAATTGATAATAGGCCCTATAATTATTGTAATGACTAAATGCATTTTTAAAAAGTACATGGTATAGTACAGATACAGATGTTGATTTATCCATTATTTGCAATTTTATATCAATAGCAATTTTTCAAAATTAATAATTGTACTTTAACTCTGGAAAAATGAAATAAGTCAAGCTCAAGAACAAATGAAGTATGTCATGTGAAATATTTTTAAAAACACCTGGAAATACTAAGAAGGATGGCTTTCCAAATATCACTCAGAAATTTGACATTAAAACCCTGAGGACGAAGCTTGGTTTCTTAGCATTCTCACTGCTGTAATTCAAATATCTGACCATGTAATTTAGAAGAATGAAGAGTTATTTGCTCACAGTTTCGAGTTCAGTCCATGTGAGGCCAAGGACTGCAGATTTAAGAGCATGGCGGTAGATATCAGAGAAAGGGAGAGGCCTTAAACAAGAGAGCAAGGGGAGGAGGACCCATATATACATAATCCCCAAGGCCTCAGACCCAGGGACCCACCTTCTCCAGCCATACCCTATCAGCCCAGGCCACAATGCAGATAAATCCATTACAATAGATTTATCCACTTCTGAGATTACAACTCTCAAGACTTAACTATATCAACCCTGAATATTAATAAATGAGTTATTTAGGGGACATTCTATATCTAACTATAACATGGGATGGGTGTAGTGGTGCATGCCTATAATCCCAGTATTTGGGAAGCTAAGTAAGGAGGATCCCAGGTTTGAGGCCAGACTCAGCAATTTAGCAAGACCCTCAGCAACCTAGCAGGACCCTGTTTCAAAATAAAAAGTAAATAGCTCAGAAGTAGAATGGCCCTGGGTTCATTCCCCAGTACAAAAATAAAATCCTGATGAGGTCCGTTAATACTGGCCAGGATAAAGTTATGATCAATATGGTACTATGACTTCAGCACTTCCTCGTGTTAGAAATAATGCACGTACACGCTTTATGTGCTGAATTATTTCGTTTAAAAAGTGATGACTATACAGAACAGATTGCCAATGCACAAGCATGAAAACAAATAGCATAAGATAGTTTCTTAGGCAGAAGCCATACTAAAGAGTAATAGAAAGAATTAACAGATGCAGAGATAAAGCAAAGTGGACTGGAGTTATTTAAACTTAATTTTCTGGCCTTGGTAACTTTTCCTTAAAGTACATTTAAAAAAAAATCAAGTAAATCCTCAGATAGCATGAATGTGCTAGCTATTTCCCAATGCACTTTTAGCATATCACCTGGGAAACGTATAAATTATTTTAGATCTTTTTTGGCACCAGAGAAGACAGGCCTATACTAGACCAATATACTATTTCAAGACACAGTAGTCCCCTGTGGTGTATTTCAGCCAGCCAGTGTATTTCATCTATAATGGTCAGGAATTAAATGCATGACAGTTGAGATCTATTGCCAAGAAAGTCAGTGCTAAGCCATTCTAAGTGAGTTTGCTGTTTATGTTCAGATTATTTGGCAGTGTACAGACCTTACATCCAAAAGCCTTAATGTAACAGAGTAATAATGTGTCAACTTTCACCAAAAGCATGACACAATTTATACAATATCACAGTCCTAGATGTAGAAAAAGAAAACTTTTTTTTTCTTTCCATGAAACAAATTCACTGCATGTATAAGTAGAGTTACCGTACTGGATAATTTTTTCAGTTCTTCCTGATCCTGGATTTAATATAAAATGACATAAATTCAAATCATTAGGAGTTCAGTCCAACATCTGGAATTTTTGCCATGGCAGAACCAATGAATATAAACTATGCAGGGCATTATAAAATGCTTTTACTCTTATTGGTATAATTCCTATGCTTGCATAATAAGGCTGAAATCAATAAATAATATAGTAAAGTGAAAACATTACCCAATCTTTGGCCACAAACGGAGAGTTGGATCTCTCCTTGTTGCTGAGCTGGGTGGGCCTGACTGCTCCCTTTGGGGGGCTGGGTCCTCACCCCTGGCCCAGGCCTTCAGCCCTGTACTCATCCTTTCCTCTTGCTCTTGGGCACTTAAAAGTCCTGTGACTTTGGCTTATTTAAAACAATCAAATACAGGGGCAAAAACATCAGTTGCAATTATACTACTGGTATTTTGATAGAGGTGCCAACATTCTCAGTACTCACAGCTTAAAACTCAACCCCTAGGAAATACAAATGTTACTTTCAGTTTCAGTTGCCAGAGGAAAGACAGTTTTATTCTACCAGCTTTCTGAACCAAAGTGGAAGAACAAATAGGGTAAAAAGAAAATGCACAAATAACATTTTAATTAAAAATAGCAATAAGAGTTCAAATATTAAATCATAATTGTGAAGAACATTTAAAAAATTATGGCCCAAATGTAGTGATAATGTGAAAACCCACTCAGTCCTCTTTTGATGTCTGGAGAATATTACCCTTAAATGTGGATGTCGCTATTCTGAAAGAGACACCAAGGATGCTTGTAGTACAGTGAGTGGTGTGTGTGTGTGTGTGTGTGTGTGTGTGTGTGTGTGTATGTGTGTGTGTTACTGGGAATTGAACCTAGGAGCATTTTACCTCTGAGCTACACCACCCCCAGTCCTATTTTATTTGTGTGTGTGTGTGTGTGTGTGTGTGTGTGTGTGTTTTGAAATAGGGTCTGGCTAGGTTGCTGATAGTCTCGCTAAATTGCTGAGGTTTGTCTCAAACCTGCAATCTTCCTGTCTCAGCCTCCCATGTGCTGGGATTACAGGCGTGCGCCACCATGCCCAGTTTCAGTGATTAGATTTCATTCTCTGGATTGGACAAGGCAAGGGAATGAACATCAGCTACAGAATATATGGAGGGGAAGCAAACAGATAACGATGCTGTCACATTTTCCTGCTGCACAACTAAGCATTCAGCCTCAGGAAGACTTAAACAAATGACTTGTGTCAGAGGAGAACCTGGAAGCTTGCCACTCCGAGGTCACTGGGAGACAAAAACTTTACCCTGAGCCAGAATTACCTCCTGAAGACCTGAAAGAAAGGAGACGGACTTCTAGAGCAGAAATATTTGCTTCTCAGGGTTTTAAAGTCAATACATCAGAACCTAGGCTTATTGTGATTAGACTGAAAAGACCACATTACTATTCAGGCAACAGCAATCCACATTCAGAGATTAAAGAAAGCCAGCATGCCATGGCAAAGAGATGGAAGAGAAAAAATTAAATATTATGGATAGATAGCTCTGTTGTAGCATCAAAAAAATAAGTATAAATATTATCAATGGGGATAGACAGGCTTCAAAAAATCCTATGCATAAAACAAAATAAAAATCTGTGAAAATTCCCTTTAAAATCAGGAACAAGACAAGAATGCCCACTCTCACCACTCCTGTTCAATACAGTACTTGAGACTCTAGTCAGAGCAATAAGGAAAGAGAAGGAACTTGAATACAAACAGGAAAAGAAAAACTGAAACTATCTCTATTTGCAGATGACATGATCTTGTATTTAGAAGACCAATAAACTCAACCTAAAGACTTTTAGAACTGATTAACAAATTCAGCAAAGTGTCTGGATACAAAATCAATCTAAAAAAAGCAGAAGCTTTTTAATATGCCAACCATAAATCCACTGAAAAGAAATCCAGAAAACATCTCCATTCACAATAACCTCAAAAACAATAAAATGCATAGGAATAAATCTAACCAAGGAGATAAAAGATCTTAGAAGGTGGAAGGATCTCCCATGATCTTGGGAAGGCAGAATAAATATCATCAAAATGGCCATCCTTCAAAAAGTGATCTACAGACTCAATGCAATCCCCATTAAATACCATGGTCATTATTTGTAGATATAGAAAAATCAATTCTTAAATTCATTTGAAACAATAAAAAAACCAGAATAGCCAAAATAGTTCTCAGCAATAAGAACCATGCAGGAGGCATCACAGTACCTGACTTCCAACAATACTACAAAGCCATAGTAATCAAAACAGCATGGTATTGGCACAAAGCAGACCCATAGACCAATGGAGGAGAATAGTAGAAGATTCAGAAACAAATCTGCACACTTACAGCCAATTGAGTTTTGACAAAGGGGCCAAGAACTTAACACTGGAAAAAAGATAGCCTCTTTAACAAAGTGTTGATATTGGCAAAACTGGTTATCCATATGCAGAAAAATGGAAATAAATCCCACTTTCTCACAGTGCACAAGAGTCAATTCAAGATGGATGAAAGACCTGGAAATTAGACCAGAAGCCTTGCAGTTATTTGAAGAAGGCATAGAACCAACACTCGAACATATAGGCACGTGTAAAATCTTCCTCAACAAGACCCCAAAGACACAATAAATTAAAATGAGGATTAATACATGGGATTACATTACACTGAAGAGCTTCTGTGCAGCAAAGGAAACTATCAAGGACCTCAAGAGAGAGCTGACATAATGGGAGATTTTTGCCAGCTATTCCTCTGATAGAGGACTAATATCTAGAATATACAAAGAACTCAAGAAACTCACCACCAAAAAAATAAATAACCGAATAAAAAAATGGGCTAGTGAATTAAATAGACATTTTACAAAAAAATAAATACAAATGACCAATAAATATGTGAAAAAATGTTCAACATCATTAGCAATTAGAGAAATGTAAATCAAAACTACCCTGAGATTTTACCTAACCCCAATTAGAATGGCAATCATTAAAAACACAAACAATGATAAATGCTGGCAAGGATGTGGAGAAGTAGAACTCTGATGCACTGTTGGTGGGATTTCAAATTAGTGCAATCACTTTGGAAAACAGTGTGGCGGGTCCTCAGAAGAATGGGAATGAACCTACCATATGGCCTAGCTATACCACTCCTGGGTATCTACCCAAAAGAATTGAAATCAGACTACCAGAATAATGCATGCATATCTATGTTTATAGCTGCACAATTCGTAATTGCCAAACTATGGAACCAGCTGAGATGTCCATCAGAGATGACTAGATTACAAAATTATGGGATATATACAAAATGGAATTTTACTTATCCATAAAGAAGAACAAAATTATATCATTTACAGGGAAATGGATGGAACTGGAGAATATGATGCTAAGTGAAATTCATCAGTCACAAAAAGTGAAGGGTCAGATATTCTCCTCATATGCAGAAGCTAGGGAGCAATTGGGACACAGGAGGGACTCCAGACAAAGGAGGAGAAACCTTAGTGGAGTGGGAACTCAGGGAGGACTCAAAAAGTACTGTGTGCATGTATGCCTCTATCATCCTGAACTTCATCAAGATGTACGATTACAATGCACCAATAAAAACAAACAAACAAAGAAACTTAGATATTCTAATTTTATATTTTCATTATAAAATTAAATAATTTGAATAATAAATATAAAGAGAGAAAACTCAGTTTAGCTATTCAATAATATATGCATATTTCAAGACAAAATTTTGTCCATAATAAATACATACAATTTTTCTTTCTCAATTCAAAAGATTAAGAAAACAAATAAATGAACAATGAACATAATTTTGTACTGCTTTTAAAAGTGAAACAAATCCTTTTAAACAAGAAAAGAATACATAGTGACTCCAATCTTTTGGCTTTTAAAATTATATTTAATCATTCATTTGTATTAATTGTTCCTTTTTCTGGGCAATACTTGGGAATTAGCGCTTCACTGATGTTTAAAATTTCTTGCTTTATTTATTTTCTTCTGTTAAAGAAAGTGAGTAAAATTTAAATCAATTCATTTGTTTGTTCATATATAAAGTATGATATCACTTTGGTAAGAGCATTTCTCTCCTTTATCTGCTTATATTCACAAGGCTATATGAAACAATGTTCCCAACTGTAGACAGTGGCTATTTCTGGGCAGTGGAGGAAGGAATGTAGTGATTTTTCACTCTTTTTTTTAGCAGAAAGAAATATATTAAATCCTTTCCTATTTAACAGTAAATCAAGAAATTCCTCAGGCCATTACCTTATGTGAGTTAGAAAATTTAAATTATAATCTAATAATAAATAATAAAAACATTTTATTTCTTAACTTATATAAAGATATCCAGTTTCATACTTCATTTCTCACTAAGCACTAAGTTGGGCAAAAATATAAATCACTGAAATGCTCCCAATTACATGTGCTAAGCAATTGGGATTCATGATTACCTTTTCACCTTCTATCTGTGCATTAAAGTAATTTGATTAACTCTAACATAAACATGAGTCATTTTTTTAAATTTTTGCATTGCCAAATGACAACTTTTGCTACGTATTGTGGTTTTTAACTTTTTATTTTAGTATATTTTGGATAATGGCTGATGTATAGTTAAATACATGGTGGGCGATTGTGAATGTAAACAACTCTTTGGGGGATAAAGGTGCAATGTTTACTAATCTAGTTCCAGTGCTTTGTAAAATGACATAAGTATTCTTAGAAAAGCTTGGTATTATAGTGTCATCACAAAATACATATTCTTCCTGGAGTCTCAGAACGTGACCTTCTTTGGAAACAGTGTTGTACCTACTTAAGATGAATTTGTACATAGTTAAGATGAAGTTATACTGGGAATAGGCTGGGGCTCTAGTTCAATGTAACTGGTGCCCTTATAAAGAGGAGAAAAATCATACTGAGGCACTGGGAGAAGGTGATGGCATGATTGGAAATAAGGGTCTACAAGCTTATGTTATCCACATTGTCGTACTTGATTACATCAGCCCTAGCGAAACTAATACAATAAATACAAGCCAAGTTTTAGCTGGAAAGCAATCATAGCTAATGTGTAAAGAAACAGCTGTCTTCCAAAAAAATCTTTTTTTTTAAATAAAAACAGGCATCAGACCAAATATGTCCCCATGGTATTAGTGCACCATACACCATCCTTTCTCTTCCTCCTCATCCTTCTCCTTCCACATCTACTGTTTGCTCTCATTCCTCTTCTTCCCAAGTTCCTATTATTCTCATTATTATTGTGGTCAGAATAGTTATTCCAGTTCTACAGTACTTCTAGCAGGATTTTGATGTCTGATACAATGAATATCAAACAACAAATGCCTAACCTAGAGAGATATGTACTTAAAAAAAAGTTAAATCCATTTTTAAAGTTGCACTTTAGTTACCCATTCCTTGATTTCCTGGGTTTCACATTATTCAGAGGCGAATCTTACATATTTTACAACTCAATCATGATTGCTTACTCTGGCACCATTGACAACCAATAATTAATGAAATATATAGGAATTCCTAATAGAAGGGTTACCTTTATAAACTCATTTTATATTCAGAACAACCCAATAAGGGAAATCGTATTATTATCTCCATTTTACAGATCGTGGAACTGAGACCAAGTAAGATTTATGTAATATACTTAGTTAAGGACACTTAGTGTGTGGCAGAGTGAAAGACACTCTGTGTGTGACAAAGTGTGTAGCGTTTGAAAGACACTAGAGCCCTCACTTTTACCATTTTACCATTTATATTATGCGATTATAACATCAAATAAATGTTAAATAATGAAGTATTTGGAGGGAGAGAAGAAAGGGTAGACCAGATGAAGGTAACTATTTAAATAACAATCTTGTTCACACATGAAGTTACTTGTATGGATGTAAAGACTATCTACGGGGAGGGGCAGAGCGTGGTGAGAACGGAAGGGAAACACACAATGAATGCTGCGTGCTGTATGTGTTTATCACTCCGAACCTCAATATGATGTATAATTACTATGAACCAATAGAAAACAATGAACAACTAAATAGTAAATTATTTTTTAATTTTTAAAAATTTATTTATTAGCCGGGCGTGGTGGCGCACGCTTGTAATCCCAGTACTTTGGGAGGCGGAGACTGGAGGATCCGGGTTTGCGGCCAGCCTCAGCATGCATGCGCGCGTGCGATCGATCGATCAATCTCTCTCTCTCTCTCTCCCTGTTTCTCTCTCTCTCTCTCTCTCTCTACCTAGTGAGGCCCTCCGCAACTTCGTGAGACCCGGTTTCAAAATTAAAGCATTAAAAAATAGGGCTGGGGGTGTAGCGCGGAGGTAGAACGCCCCTGCGTTCCATCCCCGGTACTGAAAAAAAAATTAAAAAAAATTTATTTATTAGTGCTTTGTAGTCATAACATCTTGATGGGTTTCAGGGTGGTAGAAGCCCTCCCCCAATTCTCACTCCCATTCCCTCCCCCTTCCCTCCTTCTCGTGCTCAGCACAGTAGTTGACTTCAATTAAATAGTAAATTTTTATTAAAAATTTTATAAGAAATCAAGTTTACATAAGTCATAATTATTTATTCATTACCATATATATGTTCAGGTATTTCTTTGTAAACACTCACTAGTGTTTTAGTTTGGTCATTGCAATCCTTTCTTAGAGTTAGAATCTGATTTTGTAAGGTGAAAAGTCATCTCCCTTTTGGGAGCAATTATTTTATCAAATCATATTCTTATGGTAAGACATTTTAAAACTGACAAATGCAATTAACCATTGAATATTTCCTTTCAACCAGACCTTTTTAGATTTAATTGGTAACTAAGAAAATGCAAAAAACTCACATAATTTATACTGATGTAATATAGAAGAAAATAATGTATGAAGTTAAAGGTAGACTGTTTGAAAAGTATATTTAATAGAACACAACTCTCCAAAAGTAAATAATATTTTAAAAACACTTGCAATATTTTGACAGGTTAGAAATGCATTGGAAAACTCCTATCACTGTAACATTTGTTGAACTACCAATTTATGTTTGAATTTGGATTTTTGGCAGGAGAAGGGTAGTGTAACTATTACTAAAAGACATGAACTACTACCAAGAAACTCTTAAAATCGGTCTCCTCACAAGTCTTCTATGATCAAATTGAAGCTGTTTACAAAGACTATGATTCCTAATTTGCATAAATTACTTGAGGAAGTAATAATCTAAATCTATATAATCATTAATTTAAAAGACTTATCTCTAAACAATGAATATTCTATCACCCTTCAAACACATGTCCAAACCACTCGTTAGCAGTTTTTTTCCCCTTAATTTTATTTACAATTCTTGATAAATTCTGTTTCCTCAGATGTTTTGGTGAAATTGTCAAATCTTTGTTTTATGATGAAACTTTCATCTCTTTGTTGTAGTGCACAAAGGGATTTCCAATGCAATGTTTTATTCATTTTTCAAAGTCCAGCGCTCCTTAGAATCTCTATGGTTTGTATTTTTTCTCCTCCTAGGGGTTGGTAGAAATGGCGGCCTGTGTGTGAGGCCCTGTCCTCTGGGGCCCTCACTCCACACCCTCGCCCACCCCAACCTCCTCCTCAAACTACTTTCCCTTCACAGAATCTAACTTCCAAATGGGATTTCAGACTGACAGGAGGAAAAAGGAAAAATGATTGCTCGAAGTTGTTTTTCACTTCAAAGACGTCTTTAGTGACAGCCTTTCTTCTCTCAGAAAGAAGAAAATGGCAAAGTTGAAAGGTTATTACTATACATTTGAAAGCATCTGTTTCTGTTAGTGAATTTAATCTCATCCATTTTTATTTCTTTTTTAAATATGCTTTTATTGGTGCATTATAGTCTCACATCATTAGAGTTAGATAATATTGGCTGGCACTTGGTCTTCTGCATGCTTATTCATGACCACTTTAGCTGGAAAAATAAATTCTGTGTAAATAATTGTGTATAAACATATAAGGTTGGAGCTGGACACAGTGGTGCATGCCTGTAATCCCAGTACTTGGGAAACTGAGACAGGAGGATTGCCTCAACAACTTAGCAAGACTCTCAGCAACCTAGGGAGACCCTGTTTCCAAACAAAAAATAAAGAGGACTTGGGGTTGTGGCTCAGAGGTAGAACACCCTTGGGTTCAATCCCCAGCACCACACACACACACACACACACACACACAAGATATAGGTTGGGATTTAGATTTAAGTTAACATAAATGGCATGTTCTCCAAGTCAATGATATTTGCTAGGGAAGTTGTATTTTTCCCCATGAAGTGACACTACACACACATATATATATATATATATACACACACACATATATATATATATATATACATATATATATACACACACACACATATATATATATATATTTAAATATTGAATTTTTTAGAGCAGGGAAACCTCTTGTGGCCTCTCCATTCTCTTCATATGGTGAAGGCACAGGTCTTAGGAGTCTCTACCAGGCTGCTTTCTTTTCTTCTATCTTGGGGAGTTGTGAAAATAAAATCTGGCATTTAAGGAAAGCCTAAAGAAGCTGACACTTCTGTTTCCTCTCCCTCTCTCCATTTCTGCCTCCCTCCCTTCCCTCCTCTCTTTCCTTTTCCTTTCCCCATTGTCATGGCCCAGTCCTAATGTGGGCTATCGGAGCTATGGCAATATACAGTACTAAACCCAAAGGAGACTCATTTGACTGTTTGCTTAAAAAATTACCATATTGTCCCCAACACTTACTTTCTAAGGAGCTTTAAATATTGTTTTCCTGCCTTGTAAGTATCACGAGAAATTGAATATTCCAGGCTCTATTTGGTGCCTGTGTTTCCTCTCGTACCCAGCATGAGTCTCAGCACACTGGATGGTTTCAGCACTTCTGGGCTAATTAATCATCGACTCAAATTGAAGTGCTATTTACAGGTGAGAGTGCAATTAAATTGGTATTCAAATCCACTGCTGATGGTAATGCAATTTAATACCACCTGCTTACATTGTGGGATTTAGTAGCAGGATCCATTAAGGTGTGGTGGTCTGTGACACACACAGTCACTTATTTAAACATTTAGCGTATGGAAATAAATTACAATATCTAAATCAATTACCATAGTTTAATATATTAAAATTATCTTGTAATGTAAATAAACACTGGAATATTAAATATCGAAGGAATAGATGGATATTTTATGTTAAATAATTAAATAGTATGCAGTTACTCAAATTATACTTTGAAAATATATAAGGTGGGCATGGTGTCGCAGATATGTAATCCCAGTACTTGGGAGGCTGAGACAGGAGGATCACGGGTTCACTGCCAGCCAGCCTAGGCAACTTATCAAGTCCCTTCACAACTTAGTGAGACCCTTTTTCAAAATAAATAAAATAAAATAAAATAAAAAGGGCTGGGGGTGTAGCTCAGAGGTAGAATACCCCTGGTTTAAAACCCCAGTACCAATGTATATATATTCACTTTTAATACTGAAAGTGAATGTTGTATATAAAACTTCTGTAATTTTAAGTATAAGCATAGAGTTGAGATTTTTTAACAAAAAGTCTAAGGAAGAGAAAACACATTTTAAATACATTATATATGTTACAATACTGCAGTGAGTATTCCTAATAAGAGTATTTTGAGACTAAACTAGCACTTATTTTAAAGTCACCTACTTTTATTATTTAGCTGTCTGAAATTTTTGTGGTAGATTCATTGTATGTTTGAGTTATTTAGGAGCAGATTGTAACTACTTTCATCCAAAATGGTCATGATCTACACTCTTACTTAGAGTTGCTCTTTCTATCTGAGGCAAACATTAAGTTGGAAAACTGCTTTTTAGAGGAATATATAATCATAAACTTTTTGCTTTTCAAGCAGCTCCAGTGGTAGCCCTGGAATAACACACCAGCATCATAGAATTCTATAATAAGTTTCAAAACTGCAATATTTTGGTTATTCCAGTCAAAATATTTGCCTTGATGGAGCATGCAAATAATTAAAGCGATGTGAAGAAGTAGACAGTAAAGTGAAAGACAAATTATTACCAATTTATGAATAAGGAAACTGGGTTATTCAGATTGACTACTTGCATTAATCAAATTAAGAAAATAATTAGTTTCATGTTTTGAATGTTTTTACATCCAAATTACTAAACAAATCTATAGCATACTTGGAAGTCTATAAATACAGCACATTGAATTTGGACGACGAGTAGATGCTATTGCTACCATTATCAGAATAATTTTTTTAAGCTACAAAACTCGAATGACTCAATTGTTTACATTTTCATGCAAAGAGAAACGACTCTTGTTCCTTACTTTTGAGAAGTAGTTTCATGAATTATTTTCATAGGCATCATGTTTATGTTTTAACAGAAACTGAAAATTAGAATGGGCAGTTTCCACATATTACTAATTTGTTCATTTGAGTTACTTTAAGTGTGAAAGGATTGGACATCTGGGATAGAACATGTCCCCCCGCCAAAGACTATTCCCATGGGTGGATAACCAGTAGTGATCAGGTAGAAGAACTTTGTGAAGTAAAGGATCACAGTATTAAGACTGTAAACCATAAAGCATACTAGTAAACAGGAAATTGGTATGACAAGGCCACTGACTATAAATATAAAGGAAAAATAGTAGAAAATAAGTGAGAAGATATAGGAGCATGTGTATATGGTTTGTATAATTATATATTTATATTTATGTACACACATGTATTTATTTATAACCTATTACACATACATATATTTGTATATTTACATATATTTACATAATTTACATATATTTTTATTTTTACATATATTTTTGATATTTAGAAACTGCTAATTTTTCCACAGACCATTGTGCATTCTAAGTATGCAAACACTAAAATATTACTATAGATTCCATAAAAACTCAATTTATAAATTTATTATTTTCTTTTGCTGGCTGGGCTCAGTGGGATTACTCTTGTAATCCTAGTACTTGGGAGGCTGAGATAGGAGGATGGAAGATTTGAGGCCAGCCTCAGCAACTTAGTAAGGCCCTCCGCAACATAGTGAGACTCTGTTTCAAAATAAAAGACAAAATAGGGCTGGGGGTGTAGCTGGGTTCCATTCTCAGTAGCACCAAAAAAAAAAGTCTTTTTCTGAAACATTTTGTAAGATTTAACATGATTTTTAAACATATGCTCTCCTTTTACTTGAGAACATATTTTTTTCTCATTACACACGTAAAATATTTTCTTTATATTATTATCTAAAAATAAATCTGAGTATTCTAATGGCCAGCCTGTGAAAATAATGTATACTAAGTCAAAAGGATTTATAATGAACCAATTAATTGAGATTATGATTTATGTATACCTCTCATCAAGTCAAAAAACATTTTTGTTCTTATTGAGTGAAAATTACAAATTGATTTAAATTATTTTCACTACTCAGCTACAAATGATATTCTGCTTCTGTAGATCTCTAGTACAAGTTACTTTTATTTCTGTTTAAAGTACAACCACATCTAAATTTCTAATTTTAATTATATAGATAATGCTTATTTCACATCTATGACCTATTTAAAAAACAGAAAAATTGATTTTATTCTACATATATTTATTTTCCCTTCAAATATAAAGTTTTGGCATCTTTCTCTGAAATTAAAGATTTTGAAGAAATGGGGATACTGAACACAGTAAAACTTTCTTGAAAAGGTTTGAGTGTTCTGTATATTTGTTTTTTTTATTTTTATCTATGTATTTGATTGTTTATTTCTTTATTTTTGTGGTATTGTAAATTGAAACCAGGGGCATTCTACCACTGATCTACAATGCCAGCCCTATTTTAACTTTTACTTTGGAAAGGGTTTTGCTAAGTTAGCATATGCTGGCCTTAAACCTATAATGTTCTTGACTCAACCTCCTAAGTACCTGGGATTACAGGCATGTGTTGCTGCATACAGCTTTTTTTGTTTTTTTTTAATCCAATCTTAATACAATCCAAGCTGGGCGTGGTGTCACATACCTGTAATTCCAGTACTTGTGAGGCTGAGACAGAAGGATCACAAGTTTGAGGCCAGCCTCAGCACCTTAGCAAGGCACTCAAAAACTTAGCAGGACCCTATTTCAAAATAAAAAAAAATAAAATAGGGCTGAGATGTAGCTTAGAGGTAGAATCTCCTGGTTTCGATCTCCAGTACCACACACACAATAATAATAATACCCATTTTGTGAAAAAATTGAAAACACAGAGTAAATTGGAAAAAAAGCATTGTTTCATCACTCCAAAAGATATTCAAAGTCAACAAACAGTTCAGTGTATCTTACTTCAACAAGAAAAAGGTTATACATTTTAGAACATCATCAGAATTCCTCTATTTTTAAACCTCATAAAATGTAACAATTTATATTCCTGAAATAAAAACAGCCTTGAACTCCTATGTTCTGATAGTTTCTTTGCTTCAAAAATATGAATGGTCAAAATTTTGCATAGCACTGCAGGGCTTGCTCTCCTTTTATCCCCAGAATTATTAATCCCCAATAGAGTTTCAAAACTCACTTTTACAGAATATTGCAAATCAATGTAGTAATGCCTCTCCTTAACATATTTAAATACTGGAATGATGTGTTGCATAGAATATCAGCTCCTACTTGCACTGAAGGGTGTCCTTATAATTGCAAACTTTAGATAGCTCATTTGAATGTATTGTGATAGTCTATATTTAAATAAAAATAAAGTTGTGAAATATATAAAATAGAGCTAAGATATATCATGTTTCTATGAAGAAACAGGGTTTTTCTTTTCTAGCAAAGCTTTTGTACAGATAATTGAAAATACAGTTTAGTTACAGAATTCGCTGTCTTCTGGTGACAAACTTATTCACAATATTCTTAGACAGTTCTTAACTGCCTTATTTCTTAATTTTCTCAAAGTTCATGATGAAACCACCTTTTATCAGAAATGTAATTTACTATGAAAAGGGAATTAGAATGTTAGCAAGGTGTAATGAATATATTATTTGAGAAATTCCTCCAGTGTAATCCTACTGAATAACAAGGTGAATAAACCTTCTTAAATTCTTGCCTGTGAGCACTTTTTGTGCTCTTTGATATGAAGCACTCTCTAGAGGAAATGAGACCCACTCCAACAAATATAAGAAATAGAAAAACAAATATATGAAAGGTTCAAAACACTACAAGAAGTACACAGTCTTTTTATAGGGATGATAAAATAATTCATTGTGGTGGTACTGAGGATTTTTGAAGCATCTTGAGAGATGGATGACATTCTGATATATAAAAGTAGAAGATAGAATAAATTTTGTTATGTTCAGTTCGCCACTGAAAAAGAGAAGCAGATGATGGTGAGTGTCAGGGAACATGGGATCATAGACTGTTTCCAGGTTCTAGTAAATAATATATTGTTTTGCCAATAAGGAGTTATTTTAAGATTTTAAACAGTAGAGATGTCTGTTCTAGGTGTTTTTTATATGAACTTCTTGAAAGCAGTTTATAGAATTCTTAAGAGACAATTACAACTGTCAAGGAAATTTAAGGGCTCAATTGTAGTAAAACTTTAATAGGATTGTGAATTTAAAATATTGGAAACATTATAAATAAGTGATTAGGAAGACAGAGACTTGAATATCATTAGAGGTTTTGAAATTTCATAATTAATGTTTGTGAAAACACAGGTGCTTATTAATCCCTAGAATCATCAATATTGAATAAACAGATGGACGGATGGATGAATGGATGGATGGGTGGGTGGACAGATGGATGGATGGATGGACAGATGAATTAATATGAGATTGCTATAGTTTGAATCTGAATTTCCCCCAAAGGCCTGTAGGTCTTGTCCTCCGTTTGATGCGATTGGCAGGGGGTGAAAGTCTTTAAGAGGAGGGGTCTACTGGGAGGTTTCAGGCCATTGGGAATTTGCCCTCAAAAGCTATTGTGGGATGCTTGTTGCTTCCTCTTTGTCTCTTAGATTTCTGGCCACCATGAGCTGAAAGGGCTTCCTCCAACATGGGGTCCCATCATGACGTAATGCCTCACCACAGACCCAAACCCAATGGAGCCAACCAACCACGGACTGAAAACTCAAAGCTGGGAGATAAAATAAACCTTTTCTCCTTTTAAGTTTATTGTCTTCAGTATTTTGTTATAGTCATGGAAAGTTGACTGACACAAAGATTTAAGAGCCTGCTTAGTTCAGAGGCACAAAAGTTTCAAAGGTAAAAATTATTGAAAAAAAATGAAAAGGCCAGGCATGGTGGCACATGTCTATAATCCCAGTAATTGGGAGGCTAAGACAGGTGGATTGTAGGTTTGAGGCCAGCCTCAGCAACCTAGCGAGAACCTGTTTCAAAATAAAAAATGAAAGGGCTAAGGGTGTGGCTCAGAGGTAGAATGCCCGTGGGTTCAATCTCCACTACAAACAGAAAAAAAAAAGAAAAGATCAAATATGACAATATTATGGATTAATAAGTCACATTGATTACTTTCCTGAAATTTCCATTTTAATTTAGTGGTTGTAGTGAAAGACTGGTAGGAAGCAACAATATTTGAATGTTTAATTCTTACACAAATCTACTACTTTCCCTTCCTCCAATATTTAATAGGATGTAAAAGCAGACAATAATCATCAGATATAGTCATTCAAATGCATTTTGGCTCATGAGGACTTACCCTGTCATTTGAAAGTCCCTGCTCTTTGACCATTTTCCTACTTCTTTAACCCTTTTCTTTTGATTTCAAAGTCAGACATGATGTTTGTAATTTTTTTTCTTTTTATCTACCTTATTTTCATATTCTTATTGAAAAAGCTGTCCCCTTCTAATTTGGGTCCAAGATCCAGTGTTTATTTTGACCTTAAGATGGATATTCTAAGAAATAATACAAGTAATCCATTCCCTATATGTGAACCTGAGCTTGTTTGTGCCAATAACTGGGTTCAGAAAGTCAAGAAAAAGTTAAATTCTCTTTGGATTCAATAAGTTAAATAATTACCATTGAGCAATTAATGGGTGTCAGGCACCAATTAACTAACAAATGAGGAGTACTTTGTGAGAGAAGCTAAGTAATACAGCGTACTTTGCAAAAACGTCACCAGTTTCCTATTATTAACAATAATCTGTTCTAGCTACCTTGGGCAACAGATTTTTGTTCAATTAAAGCCAGTTTTATGCTTACCTGAATCATCTTCCTATGTACACATTGACAGTTATTAACAGTAACAAAATTAATTGTTTTCACACATGATTCATAAGCGCATACCGTGCACTATTTTCAAGATATGTTCACTATTCAAATCTGGTAATGGAACAGCTAATCTACCTTTCTTAAAGGAGTTGGCCATGATGCCCACTCTTATGCAGTTGCTTCTAGCTTATTTAAAACCAAACCTGCTGTCTTTAGTTCACAAAGTTTTTCTAAAGTTTTCAATTAAAACTAGATTGGACATTCCTTTCTAGGAACTTATAGATTTGTTTAGAGGGCACAGTTTAGTAATGAAAATTTTAATGTGTTGAGTAATTGTAAGATCTGAATCATTGTCCCCAGAACTGGCTGTATGCTGCTTTACAATATTTTTTTTTTACTTAAAGTCATCAGGAAACCCCAAATACAGAGTGGGTGCTTAATTGACATCTGAAGTTTGCTTGCTTGATGGACATTACTCCTTAGTTATATATTTGAATTATAATTATTTGCTAAAGTTTAATCACTCTTTAAATATAAGTAATAATACATTTGTGGCGGTTGCATTTTCTTCTTAATGCTATATTTTTACATTGAGAAAAGGTGATTCCAATAAAACCAGAGTTTACAATGATAAATGCAATTCAGCACAGACATTTCCATCACATATAAAAGCTATCCATATGTCTTTGATTAATAAACATTATATTCAAATATTCTTCAAGACAATTTATTATTAAAGGCAAAACCATTCATGTGTTGATTTGACAACCAGACTATTTAAATGACATGAGAGTACATAGTTGTAGCTGGTGGTGATAGTGAATTTGGTTGTTTGATATCTCACTATTTTTATTTTGCTAGTTCCCTTTGTGTGTGGAACAAATCCTTTGGTGAGATTTAAGCCAATATTATTTTTGATAAATGCAAAATATCTTTGAATTCACACACAAACACATACACACGTACACACACACACACATAACCAAAAAATAGATCAAGAGATTAAAAAAAAAAGCAAGCTCCAGGGCTTTCCCCCCATGCTAGGTTTCTTTTTCCAGCTTTGGGATTCCTCATTTTCTGTAGATGAGATATATTTATGGCTTTGACTATAACTCATGACGTTAAACTCACTATTAATGAAGATACATTACAGCTGAGAAAACTTTAAAGACTTCCTTCAGTTTGGAGAAATACCTCACTGAGGTTGCTTATCACAATAGCATCTCACCTCCTCAAACCTTCCGAGTTTGCAAAATTGAGCTGAGAATTCTAGGACGAAATGCAAGCTTTACAGCAAGATTTAATCTTGCTGCAAGCAGCCAGTCCAGAAATACTGTAACAACAGCTGTTCCCATGGAATATTAGCATTTCTGCTTTTGGCCTCCGCTGCTTCTCAGAAGTGCAAAGAAATGCAAACATGGAAAATGTTCATTTTTAACAGTAACTTGAATTTGAAAATCAGGGGACATTCATCAGTCCCCAAAAGCAATGGTTGAGCACTTTTGTTAAGTATTTCATATTTGAAGCAGTGTAGTATATATGCATAGCTCATAGAATATCCTTATTAGCTATAAAATAGTGTATATTCATGATATGGCAGCATAATTTTCAACTCTTATCTATAGTGGGGGTGTGATTTTTTGCATATGAGACAAAATGCAATGCAATTCTCATCCTTTTAATATTTTTAACGAATTTTTCCCTGTATGTTCTTATGTCCATGACTAAAAAAAATGGAAACTATGAAATTATAACAAGCGTGGAAGTATTTTAAGTGAATAAACTCCCTTTTACAATTCTGAAAAACAAGGAAAATTCTATCATAGACGATTTCTAAAAGAGGATGGAGGATGGGTTTTTTGTCATATGCTCAAAGTCCTTTTTTATTTTTTTCCCTTTGGTACTAGGGATTGAACCCAGGGGCATTCTGCCTCCAAGCTATACACCAAACCATTTTATTTTTTATTTTGAAATAGAATCTCACTAAGTTGCTGAGGATCTCTCTAAGTGGCTGAGGCTAGCCTTGAACTTGTGATCCTCTTGCCTCAGCCTCCCAAGTACAAGAATTACTGGTGTGCCACCATGCCTGGTTCCTTTTAATTCATTCTTAAATTTATTTTCCTAAGTACTTGTAGCCTACATACTCATTAAGAACCACAGACAACACAATTCTCTTTCATTAAATCCAAATGAACTTACTGCCATAATAAGGCAGTAGGATTCACAACTTCTATCTCCTACTGTTATCAGACCATGCTTTGATAAATATAAAGTTATTTAGAATATCTTGATAAATAGTTCATAAACTTTGGTTGCCTAATGTTTCCTCATAAAAAGTTTAATCTTTCCAGGGACAAGAACATGTTATTATGATAAACATGATGAATCATGTTTCTATAATTATGATTAGTCACATAATCAATTGTCTTTCTTAGAAAACTTCCTATTTATTGTTTTACGTAGCCAGTTCATTCACATTGGACGCCAGGATCTTCAAGGTTTGGGGATGACTTCTTCCTTGAAAACATGATTCAAAACAATATCTGAAGAGAATATTTTATTATGAAACTTTACTAGAAAAGAAATATTTAAGAAAAGAATTCACAGGTAGGATGAATGATATACAGCTAGGTAAGCACTCACCTTAGATGTTTACAAGAGGCAAACCCAACATTCTACCTTGTGGTAGAATTTCCAAACGCTTCCTTCTCTTCCCTTCGCTCTAACCCTAGTGTGCTCTTGTTCTTCCAACCTATGCTTACTTTCTTTTTTCAGAATTGCTATATTTATTGTGGAATATTTTATTATTGTCATGAAGGTGATTTACAACTATTCATATTGACGAACAGTGGCTTTACCAGGAAAATGTTTATTTAACCACAACTGTACTTAACGTATCTCACACATGCCCATGCAAAACTCCAAGATAAGAAGTTGGAATTGTCCCTGTTCACTTTAAATATTTTTTGTGTGTAGTAGTGGGGATTGAGCCCAGAGGCCTTTTACCTATCTCCAAGCTACACCCCAGCCCTATTTTATTTTTATCTTGAAACAGGAACTTGTTAGGTTGATGAGAGTCTCACTACTTGCTGAGATTGTCCTCGAACTCGTGACCCTCCTATCGCAGCCTCCCAAATACTGGGATTACAGGAGTGTGCCACCACACCTGTTTTTCCTGTTCATTTGAAATGCGCTTTCTCACTTGCTTTTCAACATCTATTAATTTGTTCTTACCTTTATTTCCGTCAGAATAATAGTAACGAAGAGGTTCTGTGAGGTTTGTGACTTGTCTTGACTTTTGTAGGAAAATAACATAATTTATAATGCACACTATTTCATAAAATAATCTTCATGCTTTAAAGAAAAAAGGCCTTTGTTCCTAGATCACCCTCCAAAATATGAACCTGACAATGAAGATTTTCATTTTCATGTATGTACATGGTATACTTTGTTCCAAGGTTTTATTTTTATTGTACAGCCCAGGCAGTTCAACTGACTCTGGAAGCTACCGTTAGAGAAACTTCAGGAAGTGGTATCATTTAGATAAATGACTTTTATATAATTTACATATAATTAAATCTGAAATAAATTAATTAAATTGAAAAATGTAGATAGATATTATATGGAAAGAATTACATGTAGCTATTATATAGAGATATTATATGGAAAGGGAGAGGGAAAAGAGGAAGAGACAAATGGAGACTAAGTACTTGGAAGCTTAAGAGATTATATCCAGCTTAAACGATCAGGAAAGATTACACAGAGGAGATGGTATTGCAAACAGATTCTAAGTAATAGGTATGATTCGTATAAAGAGTGGACAAGGGAGAAGAATATCCTAAATACAGGAGGGAACAGAGCGGTGTAGGATAATTCTGAAATATGAAGAGGCAAAGGAGAAACTTAGCTTGACTTGATAATTGAGTTCCAAAGGAGAGCAATAGGCTGTAATGTAAAAACGTTGGGAGCCAGATGGTGGAAGGTCACGAGCATCAGACTGAGAGTTAGACCTTGATTTGGAAGGCACCGGGGAGCCATTGCGAAGGTGTTAAGGAGAATATGCCTTTATGCAGCAGGAAAATCATCTCTCTAGGCACAAAATCCCAATAAAGTTCTTTAGAATGTTTTGGAACAGGAAAGCCCTTGGGCTAGAACTGCAGCAAATTTGGCTATATTTTTTAAAAAATTTTGATTCCATTGTTTATAAATATAAATATAAAGTATAAATATATGCTATATATTATGTATTAAATATAAATATAAAATGTATGATACTCTTTAAAAAATGACGCTCCTTGTCAACAAACTAAGAAAGGAAATAATATGGGCTGCTTTGCAACTTCTTGAAATGCCTTATAAATCTTCTTAAAATTAAATTGAATATTTACAATGCATGGTGGGTTTGTACTGAGCCAGCTTAGATTAAAATGGAAATGCATTTCCCATGTCTACGTAGGTCTAGGTTGATATAGTAGGCAGTCTCCAAAGATATCCATGTCCTAATCCCTGTAGCCTGTGTATATGGTACTTTTCATGGCAAAAAATATTTTACAAATGTCATTAAGAACCTTGAAATGGGAAGATTATCTTCTCCAGATGGATCTAGGATAGCCACAGGGGTACTTCAAATATGGAAGAGGGAGGCAGAAGAGTCAGGAAAAGACAGAAAAACCTGGGAACAATAGTTCAAATGATATGTTTGCTACTTTTGAAGATGCAAAAATGGGCTACAATCCATGGAATGCAGGAAGACTCTAGGAATACCAAAATTAATAATAATAATGATAATAATAGGAAAAATAAGGAATATATTTTCTCTTAGAGCTTACGTACATAAAACATCCCTGCCTACTTATTTTATCCCTGTAGACCTCATCAGAACTATAAGAAAATAAAGTGTTCTTTTAACCTACTAAATTTTGGGATAATTTATTGCAACAAAAATAGGAAACTATATAAAATAACAGATATTTGCACAAGATTTGTATGGTGAAAAAATAAGGAACCATTTTTAACAGTATAAAAATCACATTAATGAATCCCATATCAGCACAGAAGGCTCACTCTCTCTGGTCTGCTAGCTTGCCTTGTTGGTATGAAGTGGCATTTCTAGCTCCTGCAGACCTCTTTCTTGGGCTCTATGTGTCCTGGTATCATATATGTACATGGGAACATGGCAAAAGTTGCTAAGATGTGTCGCATGTCACCTGTACCTCAAGGATAGAAGTGGTGAAAGATGAACAAAAATTCTAGTTTTTCATCAGGAGTTCTTACTCTTCCCCAGTTCATGTGCATCTCCCCATCCCAACTGCCAGCCTAGATGAACAATGGTGTCTTCATGCTTAGCACTGGCTATGGTGGTCCTATGTAGACTCTTTCCACCAGCTACCCCAAATGCATAAGGCTAAGTCCTCCATTCTAAATCACTCAGTTAATGCTGATATTCTTATCACAAAGTGAATAAAGACCTTTAGAATATTGGCCTTCTGGATTTTGGAGAAGATTGATGCAGTCCCTTTAGA